>CM069601.1:35556037-35743537 GCA_035771175.1 Paratinospora sagittata | reverse complement strand
TTAATATTTTTTGAGGTTATCAACTTTCTAGGGTGTGGTGAAATAATCATAAATTTTCTACTTCCTGATAGTGTGACAAAAGTTGCTAGTTTTCCACTTAATTTGAATTATTGTAGAATTTCTAATTTTTTGTTGCTGGATTTTTTTTTCATTTTTAAAACTATACAATAGCGGCCCATTTCAATGTTTACGGCCATGTAATTTGATATTGTATTAGATTAAATTTTGTTTTAAAGGTACAATTTCTGACAAGAAAAAACCCCAGCATTTGGCAATAAATCATAGAGAAATTTATATTACATGCATCAAAATTATTGTTTCTTGGAAATTGGTATTTTTCTATTTTATTTTCGTTTATGAGTGAACTATTAAAGCTATTTTGCATGTATGTGATTGTTAAGTTTTGGGCATAGGCTTTGGATTTAAGAGGTGGTGTTTACATTTGTTCTCGAAGTTATTTTTTTTATATTTTTCCTAGCCTTTTCTACTATGCATTATCTTAGTTGCCCTTGAGGTTTTGTGGTCACTGCAATTCTGAACTCATAAGTTTTCTTGATCCCCCTCTTGTTCTTTGAGTTTATTGATTTTTCAATTCCTTTGAAGTTCTCACAAGTGATTTAATCCGGAGCTGCACTTTTTGTTATGGCTCATAGTATGACTTGTAATAAGTGCATTGTTTTAAGCTTGTTTGTTTCAAGTTGAAATCATCTTCACTGGAAAACCCCTAGGCACAGGATATAAACTTTGGGAAGTGTGCACATTGTAGATACTTGATACGTGTCCTGGTTGTGCAAACATGTGTATTTTTTAAACCTTTTTTTTTTCGATAAGGTGTATCTTTTAAACTTTCTTACACTTATTTCCTTTTCTACAGCACATGACAAAACAACGGGTACTTGGATAGACAGATGATCTGATGAAGAGAGGAAAGCACTTCATACTGATAAGAAATCCCTTTGACATTTTGGTAAGATGTTCATGAAATTCATTTTTGAACTTGAATCCTCGAAGTTCCTTCTGGTATGGTTTAAGTTAAGTCTTCCTTTCAATTTAATCAATTTTGTTAGGCACTGCACACGGCTGAGATCTTGTTAGCTGTGATAATTAATTTAAGGAGGTAAATTTGTGTAATTGGAAGCTGTTCCATTCATGCAATGCTGATTGGTTCTATGCATTATTCCTGTTACTAATACTGCGTTTACCTTATGTTCTCTTGAATGTTGTATCAGCCATCCTTTGACAAAGTTGTGCCTCCATCCTTCCTTGAGCTCGGTTTGGCAAACTTGGTTTCAATTTATTGTGAACTTTGTGAGCATGGGAGTCCACCACCTATCATAGATACAGCAGACCCTCAACAAGATCCAGAGGTTAAAGAAATCTGTAACTGATCTGAAATATGCTAGAATATGATTTCTTCTTCGCTAAAATCATGGATAAAATGTTTGCTTTTCTTTATTATAAACTCATTTCTTTTCCTGATTGAGTAATTGACCAGCACTTTCTTTTGAGGTATTTATGAAAGTATTAATTGAAAATAATAATAATAATAATAATTATATATATATAGTTTTTTTTTTTTTTTCAAGGGGGTGGGGTTTGTAGTTCTGAGCTTATGTTCTTTTCAGGCAGACTTTGTAGAGGAGCTCCTCCATGGACAGTTGATACAGGATCAATTTGTACCACAATGTTCACAGACTACCGATGGCAGGTTAACCTCTCTTGACTCTCTTGTACAAACATATATACAATTGTTTAATTGATTAATGCCTACTTGATTCCAGATCCAACAATTTCATATAATATTTGTTTCTTCTTGCTTTGGACATATTTATTTAGAACAAATAAAAATGAACAAATATTAACTTGAATAAAAATCTATTTAATGATGAATAATTAATGAACTGAAAGTAGATAAATTTTAATAGTTTTACAAACCATCATAAAATAATTAGGTCGTTCAAACCCTAAATGTGGCAAAAAAAAAAAACAAACAAACTCAATAACAAGAAATAGTAAAGGAAAGAAAAGGACTAATTGGTGTGTGTTGTTCAGTCGCTACGTAATATCCATTATTGACAAAATAAATATTTTTTAATATAAATGGTTATTTCTATTTCCTTTTCTTCTCCATTTCGCTTTTTAGTTTATTTTTTTGATAAGTATTTACATTTTTCTAATTTTTTTGATAAATATGTATACTTTTCTACTTAGTCATAATTTAATTAGATTTAATAATTAATTATTTCCGTATCTAATAATTACTAATAATTAATGCCAAAACTAAATACGATTAAATACTTGTAAATTAAGAAAAAATGGAGATACATATTAGACAAAAAAAATAGTTATTTATTAAATCTAACTAAATAATTACAAAATAAAAAATATATACATATATGCTCCTAAGGAAAATAATAATATATTAAGAAAATGTGACAATATTTTTAAAATTCTCAGCCTTATTCCAAAAAAAGTGCAAAAATAAAAAAAAAATTAAAAAAGGAAAAAAGTGCAATAAATGAAGGTAAAACAACAAAGCTTAGTTTATGATCTTGACATATAATTAACAATTGTATCGATTGTAGATAGGGCACGCCGGGTAAACCCTCCCAATCAAGAAGAAAGAAAATTAAAAAGCAGATCAACTAGCTCACTTTGAAGACGATCAAGCAGCATTTTCTTCTCTTATATTTTTTCTATACCACAATAACTAAAACGAAGAAATTAGAAGCCACACTCGGAGTCAACTTCCTTGACAAAAGCCAAACTCATCTCATAAAAGTAATCAAAATTGGCTGATTCGGAAAAAAAAATATAAATAAATAAAAGTAAAAAGAGAAACCAAAGAAATACACTAACAACAACTACTAATTGATAACCGATAACTAACCAATCGGTAACTAACATTCTAATCGATCATGCGATACATGAACGGTTACTAATAGAACATTGATAACTAACTGACATATCATCGATCGGTTAATAACAATCGGAGAATCAATAGTGAAGGCCTATTAACCAATCGGTATGAAGGGTAACATATCGGTAAGAACCTATACCAATCGGTTAGTTTTAAACCGACCGGTAGGAACCTTAACCTATAGGTAAGTTTCAAGGATTATTCTTTTTTATTTTATTTTTTAATATTAATCTTCCGACAGGGATTTAATGGGGACTCCTAAGTTAACCGATCGATATGATTGTTAACCGATCGGTTAAGAAATTTAGTGAAGATTGTTAATTAATCGATCAATATTATTGTTAACCAATCGGTAACTTACATTCAGGCCAAACAGTCACCGATTAGTGATCTATCGGTTAGTTATCGGGCATACTGGTAAAATTCCTATTTCCTAATGATCGTGCAATACCCAACCGGTAACTGAGGGATCACCGATAACTAACCGACATGTCACGACCCCCTGACATCATGACCGGCACAGTGTACTATACACTGTACATACCCATATACAGTATACAATACACTGTCAGCCTTCACATAGTCTCACAATAATACCCAAAAGTTACAGTAAATTTTTTTATTCCACAAATCAAATTCAATATGAATCTCTATAATCATTTCATTCATTCCACAAATCAAAGTCTCACCTGATAAATATCTATGATCATCTCATTTCGTTAGATAATATTACCATACAACCCATCTAGGTGATATTACATATATATATATATCTTGTGTGATAATTATACATATCAAAATAACAAAAATATAATCTATTTCCTCCAAGCGTACATACACGTACCAGACGAAGGTTCATGTGATTATCACTCACGGAGTTTTCCTTTTCCCTTTGACTCAATACCTGAAATATTGGAGGAAAAGAGGTGAGCAATCAACAGCTCAGTGAATATAGTTCTTGAGATGACAATTATATACACTTAGAGAAATATGACATTTAAAATCATTTCAAACACTTATTCAACACATGCATCATTCAACGAATATATCATATATGTCAACAACATAAATTGCATGAATTTTCAATAACATAATGCACAATCTCCCTCCTCCGCAAGGCAAAAAAGCGGGTCTAACCCTTGTATTGCCGTACAAGGTAGACACAACTTTTCATCACCCAATTCACGGTCATTTCAAGGATCGCAACCCTTGTTAGGACAGACCTACTGACAATGAGGACTCACAAAACCTCATCCGGGTCTAATTCCTAACGAAATGACAATGAAGATTCGCAAAACCTCATCATTACAAACTCCAATTGCTAAAATCAGTTTGTATGATCCATAAAACTCAATGTATATGTAAATTTACCATGCATACAATCAAACATTTTATATATGTATAATGTCATACAAGAACCAAATCAAGAAAAATATACTCACAGTGGTTACACAGGGTTTCTAAGCCAACCTCTAAAATCGAGCAACAATAAATGTCATTGTTTC
This sequence comes from Paratinospora sagittata, assembly GCA_035771175.1. Lineage (NCBI taxonomy): Eukaryota > Viridiplantae > Streptophyta > Magnoliopsida > Ranunculales > Menispermaceae > Paratinospora > Paratinospora sagittata. The sequence goes on along the minus strand of CM069601.1, from coordinate 35,739,112 downwards.
CTCAAAAACGTTTATCCATGCCCTTAACCCTCAATTTAAACACTGAAATTACCCATAGAGTATCATGAGAATCATCATTTACCATATCAGTAGCTACTAAAATATCAAATCACTGTTCACAGTAATATTCATTTTTTATTCACTATTCACTATTTACTTTTTACTATTCACTATTCACTTTACTATTCACTATTCATCCGAAATTTGTATTAAAATTGTCAAATGGTCTCCAAAAATCATAAAATTGAATCTAACCACATATTCGGGGTTTTAACAGTCCAAGGAGCATTTTTCTACCTTTCTAGCGACTTTTCATTCACGTTGGGTCAAAAACCTCAATTTTTGAAAACGCCGTAAAACGGCTCCCACAACAAAACTTACTCCCACAACAAAACTTACTCCGCTAGACTTGTTACCTCTAGCTTAGAGATCAATTTCACGAAGAAAGATAATGAAAATCACTTACCGCGGGTTTGGATCTCCCTCCGTTTTCCCTTCTTTTTTCCTTCCTTCCTTTCCTTTTTCTCTGCACTTCTTCTTCTCCTTCTCTTTCTTTTGCAAATTCTTTTTTTTCTTTGTTTTCTCTTGTCGGCAAAGAGATAAGAGCATTTTTTTATTATTATTATTTTTTAATTTTGATCCCATGCTCCTCATGCAATTTACCAAATCAACTTCTTCATCTATTTATCAATTTAATTTAACTTCAATTCACATATCTAATTAACCAACCCATTCCACTAATAAAACTTATATTCTTTATTTAATAATTATATTTATTTGCTCATACGTATCAAATACGTGTATTATCACGCGTATATTTAGCTCATACGTATAAAATACATGTATTATATATCTTGATATATGCGTACTTCAACGTATGTATTTTATTAAAATTACGGGGTGTTACACGACATATCACCGATCGGTTACCGATCAGTGATCTATCATTTACCAAAGAGCTATCGTTGATCGAACGATTACGCAGTGTTGTGAACTTACATATCTATATATCAGCCGCATCGGTAAATAGAGAAACCAAAGAAACCAACCAAGCATTCCACCCAAATTGCTATTTCCTAACGATCGCGCGATACCACCCCTGCCTAGTTACCGATCGATCACCGATAGCTAACCAACATATCACCGATTAGTAACATTCTGGTTGAACGGTTACCGATCGGTTCTCTATCATTTACCAAAGTGCTATCAGTGATAGCGGTTAAGTAGCGGTGTAAACTTATAAATCTATAGGGAGGAACAAGATATGACCGATCGATAAAAAGGAAAACAAATGAAACCAACCGAGCATTCTATCCAAATTGCTATTTCCTAACGATGGTGTGATACCTTTGATCGGTTACCGATCGATGATAATCGGTTACCAATAATCGAAGAAACAAAGAGGCAAATCAGTCACCGCAAGGTAAACGATCGGGTAATTATCAGTAATCATTTCAGTCTGTTATGAAATTTTCAAGCTGTAACCGGGCGGATACTGCTACCTTACCGTTCTTCAAGTTATCTCCCTGGTAAGTTAAGTGTACCATACCACTTGATAGAAACTCGTCACCTCAATGTCATGTTGAACTAGGGAAGTATATTAACCCTTTACATTGACAACGAAGAGCCTATTCATTTACAAAAAGTTTTAGACCGATCCAGGCGTTGCATGTCGTTAATATCACTCCAGATCCAGGTGTTGCATATCGTTAGAGGTTTCGAACGATCATTGCATATCACTGCACTTTTCAAAAATGGTACGTCCACTGCTTGTGAAAATTAAAGGAAGATGGTATTACCTATTATGCGAGCTTTACCATACCTATTGAATTTTATTACATTCACTACTCACTCTTTACGAACTACTCACCCATGCACAGATTTGAACTGGTATTTTGAAAAATCATCCATCATGTCCAATCCTTACCGTAATATGCATTACCGATTTATTATTTGTATATTCGTTATTTAACGATTAGTATCGATCTGTAATTTGTTTGGTCATTATTTATCGGTCGGTTATTTATGTAATCCTTACTTATCGAACATTAGTTCCTTTAATTATTAATTATCGATCGATTATTTATCTATCTCTATTTACCGATCAGTAATTTATTTGAAGATTATTTACCCATCGGTTATTTTTGTAATCGTTACTTCCGATCGTTATTTCCTTTGATCATTAATTACCGATCGATTATTTATCTATCTCTATTTACCGATCGGTAATTTGTTTGATATTTATTTACCGATCAGTTATTTGTATGATCGTTATTTACCGATCGGTAATATCGATCGGTTATTTGTATAATAGTTATTTACCGATCAATTCAAGAAGTTGCTGATAGTTAGTTATGTTTCAACTCTAAGGATATTTTGTGTCTGTGTTATGTCACTATGGTGGTATGCGCAGCGTGGGAAAATCATTTGCAACAACCTACCATGGTGGAACATGTATCGCCATTATCGTAAATTATCCCGTGATGTTTGTGGACTTCAAGAGGCAAGTGCTGGGAGCTTTTAGACTTCAGCACAACACTCGTCCTTACAAATTCATCTACTCTCTGCACGAATACAAGCAAGAGATATTTACACAATTTATCCGGGCAAGATGATTTATTGACCATGTTTGATTTATTTGAATGTTATGATTGTGAAGATGTGATCATATACATTGAGAAAAATCATACAAGTACTGATCTAAGGATTCCCGACCTCAATGTACCATTCACAGCCTCAGAAGATGAATGCAGTGAAAATTACAATGTGAAATATCGGCACGGTGATCTTGACAGCCCGATAGTTGATGATGAATTTGTGTCATTTGATGATCAACATGATAGTCAGGACTGTTGTACTTCTCAATATTCAATGGATGTTGAAAATAACAATCACGAGCACAGAGATAACAATAACACTATAGTAGATGATGATTTTGTGTCATTGCATGATCCAATTGGCACACAGGAAGGTGGTTCTTCTCAATGCTCTACGGGTTCGAAGGTACATGATTACGTACCCATAGAATGTGCAATGGATGGTTATTTATTTGAAGATGATGGTTTTACATGGAAAAGAAATTTTATCCTCGACCAGCAATTTAAAGACAAGCAAGCATTTGTAAAAGCATTGAGAGAGAATGTCATGTACAAGAACATTGAGTATGTGGTTACCAAGATAAAGTCAGGTGTTGTATTTGCAAGATGCATTGATAGAAATTGTCAGTGGAGGATACATGTATCCGTTGTCGGGGATCGTTTCACGATCAAATGATATGAGCCTAAGCACATTTGCTCTTTCCTGCGACGCGGTCGTAGACCTCCTAATGGCAAATGTTTCTATATTGCTCTATGGATTGGGAACCGTCTTGTCAGTCATCTTACATACATACCTGTGAAGATAAAAATTGATTTTAACAAAGAGTTTTTAGTGACATTGAGCTATCATATTGCTGGAGCAGTTTCTACTAGTAAAGAAGATATCATTATTGCTAATATAAATATCATAATCATATGCTGTATAAGACAAAGAAAGAAAGAAAGAGAGGGCTTTTCAGACATATAATATCTTTTTAAAACTTATTTTGCAAAAATAATATAAGGTTTCAAGTGAATACATATTTTAAGAAAACATTTTACATTTCAAAAAAACGTCTTCTCACATATCGTTTTTAGTGTAAATATTTTAACTTTATTTTAAGAAAGTAATTTTTTGAAAAATCAGATTCTTGCCAATGATGAAAAAGTAATTTCGATTCAGACGGTAATATTCACTATCTCAAGAAAGTAATTACCATAGCAAAATTTACAAAAAAGTCAAAACAACACAACTTAAAAAAAATAAAAATAAAAATAAAAATAAAAATAAAAATAAATAAATATATATATATATATATATATAATTTGATTATTATTTTAATCAATTTAAAAATTAATAAAATTTAAAAATCATTTTCTCACATTAAAAAAATCCAAAGAAAAAAAGACAAACACGAGCAATCAAACAACTTTCTCATTCTCATCTCCCACAGGAATCAACAAATATAAGTTGCTCTCCCCTATTCTTTTCTTATCAAATATGACCCATTTAATATTTTATTAAATATGATAAAAATAATAAATTTTTATTTTTATTTATACTTTTCCTCTCCCCTATTCTTTTCTTATCAAATATGACCCATTTAATATTTTATTAAATATGACAAAAATAATAAATTTTTATTTTTATTTATAATAAGATTAATTACAACAAAGTACATTGAATAGTAAGAAATAATATTATAGTATACAATAATAATATAAAAAGAGAAATCAATTTTTTTAGATGCACTATTCTACTAATTATACAATTCATTAACAAATTAATTACTAATTTAATTTATTTTGTCTGCACCAATTTTCACTAAGCTACACAGACAAATAGGTACGGTGGCATTTTGCTACCCATAACTATTATAATTATGGGGTATCCCACCATAATTATTTTATACTATAGATAGAAGTAAAAATAATAATAATAATAATAATAATATTAAGCTTGAATGGATAAGGTTCTTGATATATGATTATATAAATATAACTGACGATGTATGTATAGCTTCTCAATATATAAATACACACACTCGTATATATATACATAGAAATTGCTGATAATTAATCATCCAAATTGGGAAATTTCACAAAAGACTTTCCAAAGAAGGAAATTAAAAATAAAAGAAAATTTACAACAAGTATTGATTTCAAACAACAATTCATACCGTAAAATCAACTTAGAATAATAGAAATAGCATTATTGAAAGATTGATCAATTGTCTTCAATAATTAAACGGCATTAAAATAGGGAAGGAAAGAAGACATAACAGTTTCATCTCCCCATTCTAATTCTTCCCACCATTCATTACTCCCCTCAATGACCAGCAATGTGTTTTGGGCACTGTTGCAATCAAATGGTAGTTTCTTCATTTTTGGACAGTCATGCACAACGATCTCCATTAAGGCAGGAAAAGGCAAGGCACCCTCGACTATCAACCTCAAATTTGGAAGGCATTTTAGGCGTAGTTCCTTCAGTCTTGAGAATGGGTTCAAATTTTCAACTGTAACTGCAACCCCTTTAACATCAACTATTTTGGCTATTTCCTTGCAATGATACACTCGCAGAATCGTGAGGCTTGGAGCAAAAAGAAGCCACGTAAGATCTATCAACGCATCACACTTACCAATACATACCCTTTCAAGTTTTTGAAAACATGGATAGGTGACACCTTTCGTCCATGTAATGGTTAACTTGGGGAGATAAGCTAGGATTAGAACTTTCAAGTTTGAAAGCAAGCCAATCTCTTCCTCCACCCTTTCCCAACTTATCATTAACTCTTCCAATGTTGAACATTCCCGTATAGTGAGTTCTTCAAGATTCTTCATGCTTCCGAGACATAACGATGTCATTGTTGAAACAAAGGATGATGACGACGATGATAATATAAGTGAAATCAAACCTTCACACTTCGATACACATAGGGACTCCACACACATTTGTAATTTGTTGCAGTTGACCAACTTCTGGAGAACAAGAGTAGATCTTATAGAGAGTTCAACTGTATTCAAATGCTCCAAGCATTCCAATTCCATTAGGCTTGCTGCATGACCGTCACAATTACCATCGAATGCCCAAATTTCGAATTCGAAAGCACTTCTAGATAAGTTCAAATATTGCAACTTGGAAAGACATGATATCACCCCTGCTGGAATTATGCTGAGCGAATTAGTCCAAGATAAATCCAAGAACTTCAAATTTACCAATTTCACAAACTCATCAGGCAAATTTATGATTTTGGTCCCTGCAAGATCAAGATATTGCAATTCAAACAAGTAAGTGATGCTTCTGGGCAAATGTGCAATTTGGGTATTGCGCAAATGTAGAACCTTCAGTGTAGGCATAGACCGAAAGAAGTCATCACTAATATACCTTAAAGATGAATTATTCTGAAAATTAAGGGTCAACAGGTTATTAAATGATATTGTTGCATCTTCCAGAGATTTTATATCATTATCCATCAGTGAGACCCTTTCTGCTTCCTTCCATTGATCGAATGGAGGTGCTTTAGACAAATTAGCCCCTGTCCGTACCAAATACTTGTTTTCCTTCCTCCCACAATCACAACCAATCCATATTGCTAAGTCTCGAATCACATCATGCATCTTAACGCGATACTCACTGTGAATACCATTGCCAGCCTCCAACAAGCAAACAACCTTTAAACTTCCAATGATATCATTGCCTTTGTTATAAGCTTCTTGCTTGTTTTCAAATCCATCTAAAAAACCCTCCCCCATCCAACACTTTATAAGATAATCCTTCACAATTTCACAGTCTTCCGGATAAAGGCAACAATACAAGAAACAAGACTTATGTGCATCATCTTTTAAGTTATCATAACTAAATTTCAAAAGGGGAAATACTTCATCTCCCATACCTGAAAATTCTGATGTGGATTTCTTCAGTACTGTTAGAGCATGCTTCCATTCTTCTGGTGTCTTCTTGCTAGCCATAGTTCTTCCAACAGTAATCAATGCCAGTGGTAAACCAGCACATTCTTTTGCAACACAAGGAGCTAATTCAGGGATTTCTGGGTGCAAATTCAAGGTTTCTTCTCCTACCTTTTCTCTAAACAGATCCCATGCTTTCTCCGTATCTAAGCATTCAACTCTAATTTTCTTATTGGCTTCCATGTGCCCACACACCATTTCAGATCGGGTAGTAAATACTACTTTATCACCCTTGTTTCCAACTTGAGGATGGGGAATTCCTATCCTTTCTAAATCTACACGTTCCCAACAATCATCCAACAGCAGCACGAACTTCTTGCGTGATAACATGTTGAATATAGCCTCCGCTCGTTCCTCTTGAAGTTCATCGCCTCCTTCCCATGAAAAACCCAACTTTCTACTGATTTCCTTTTGAATCCTTCCCAAGTTTAGCTCCTTGGATACCACCACCCAAAGCACCACATCAACATCGTGGCTTCCTTTGAGGAGATCAAACTTATTGTTAATTTTCTTTAACAGGGTCGTCTTTCCTACACCCCCCATTCCATATAATCCCATAATTCTAACATCATCATCTTGAAGCAACTTCCAAGCGTTCTCAAATAAGCTTTCCATGCCCACTGTAGGGTTCTCGGGCACTGCTTGAACAGAGACTCCTTGCAATATATTAGCTACTTCATCAAACGTGCCTTTGCCCTTTAACTCGTTAACAACTGAAAGCTTCCTAACCACTTTCTTGCCAAACTTGTAACTCGTCCAGCAGTTCTTAGGACAACAACCTCTCAGGCATCTTTCTTCAATTTGCTTGGAGCCTTGTTGTAGCATTTCATCTACCTCAGCTTCAACAGCTTCCACTCTTTGGAGCCAACCACCCACTATGGGTGTCCGCACCATTCGTTGTGCCTCGGCCATCTCGACCCTTCCCTTAACTTCGTCTCTTACATTTTTCAATTCCTCCGTAGCATCCCTTAAAGCATCAAGGTTTTCTCGGAGGTTGCGGAGATAACTAGTGCGCCTTCCGCTACAATCCCACACATGATTGACGAGATCAATCGCCGGTCCAACAATATCCATATTGATCTCTGTTATTGAAGACTCAAAAACTTTTACAGCACTAAGAGATCAAATGGGTAGAGGAGATCCTTACACAGCTTCAAGTAAATCTAGTGATTCAACAATAATAATATTTCATCAATAAAGAAGGGGATGAATAGTAGGCTAGTGGAAATTTGATCGATCATCAATGCCGAACTCTGTCTTTTGTTATTAGCCTTACTTTATAATTCAATATCAAGTGGGACAGTGAAAATGCTAAAAATTAAAGACTTCGGAGACTTAGCAACTTTCCAAGAAACAATATTATATAACTTATTATAATTTAATGTCTGTACCAAATTCACAGAAAGTTACACAACAATAGACCAATAGGTACCGTGACATTTTGCTACCACTATAAGATTATAATATTATCTATTATAAAAGTCCAAAGTCAAAAAGAAAATAGCAACTTGGAATAAAATAAGAGAAATAACGATTCAAAAACAATTACTTTATGTCATGATCAAATCAATCCAATCTTTAATCAATTCTTAAGATTTTCAATCCATACTAAATCAAATTTTTTGTGAATTTATTTTACGTATTCACTTCAAAAAATATTGTACCTTATTAGAATAATAAAATAAAATAAGTTAATTATTTTTATTAAAAATAATAAAAGTATTTTTCTAAATTAGTAAAATTACTTTTATAAGAGGAATAAAATTATTTTTTTATCAAAATAATAAATTTATTGTTTATTAAAAAAAATTTAGCACTAAAAATATAATAAATTATTTTTTTATAATAATAATTTTACCCAAACTAATATAATTTCCTTTTTAAAATAGTAGAACTATTTTATTAATTAAAGAGAATTTGATTAAAAAAATAAATTTATTTTTTAGAAATAGTTTTATAAATTTTGTTATGTTATTAAAAATAATATTTTGAATTGTTAAGTAAAAAATAAAATTATTAAAATACTAAAAGTAATTTTTTAAATACTAAAATTATTTTTTATTAAAAAAATAAAATTATTAATCTTTTACAAAAAAATTCATTTTTCACTAAAAACTTATTTATTTTTATTACAACTTAACAAAAACAATTATCAAAAATAATAAATTTAGTTTTTAACAAAGTAACAAAATTATTAAATAAATAAATAAATAAATAAAAGCTATCTCATCGCGTAACACGTCAAAGTAACAAAATTAAAGCTCTTTCACGTTAAAGTCAATAAACTAAGATATCATTTTTTATTTTTTTTATTTTTTTTACAGTTTAAATCCCTCCACAATAAACTTTATTTCTTTTTTCAAATATATTTTATTCATATTATTTTCTATAACATCTAACACATTTGTAAATTCCGTCCTTGATGAATATATTTCTCATATTTACAAACATCATCAGCTTCAACAAAGGTTAAATTATGTCAAATCTCACTATAATGAATCAACTTAACCTTTGAAAACAAGGGTTTTACAAATTAATGTAACCCACCCTTAGTGCTTTTAGGTTATGAGATAAAAGGGAAATTAAAGAAAAAAGTGAGAAAATAAAAATAAATCACTTTAAGCTGCATTTTAGATTGTTTAGGTCATTTTAAGAATTTTAGACTGTTTTAGAATTGAATTTTTATGAAAAATATTTTTCCCTTGTAGTGCCACATTTTATTAGGGTTCAAGTGGGAGTTAGGTTGTTGATTTCTTTAGTTTTTTTTTTTTTTTTTTTTTTTAACTTTTTGAGGGTTGAAAATGATTTTATATTTTAGAGGTCCAAAATATAATTTTTTTTCATAGAATATTTTTTGGGGGCAATTGTTTGAACATGCATTTTTAATTTATTTTTATAAAATATATTTTGATGTTTGTCTTTCATTAACGTATTTTCATAGAATTTTTTAATAGCAGACGAAGACTTTTGAAATTCAGACGTTAAAGTATGCGTATATCAAGATGTATAATACATGTATTTTACGTATGAGTTAAATATACGCGTAATAATACACGTATTTTATATGTATGAGCTAAATATACCAGTATATGAAAATACATACTGGATTTAAGGGGTATTAGAAAAATTAGTAAATATATGAATTGAAGTCCAACCCATACAAGTGTTCTCAACCCATTTGCAGAAGGAGGTTCGCCACATGTATTGATGATAAAACTCAACTCAAATAAGTCTTTTTCCAACTTAAAAAAAAAAAAGCCAAAGAAATCAAAGTTGGAGAAAATGGAAAGACTATCCATCAATACCATTGTTATTTCTTTGTTTGAATGTTTTTATTTAAATTTTTTAATGTTGTGCATTAAGAAGTGCTTAATTAGTCTTGACTAAATAGAAAGTTAGGGAGAGTGGAATTTTTAGGGGGGGGCATGATGTAGATTTGTCGAAAATACTCAAAAAATAACCAAATATATATTCTATTGAATATAATATTCAAAAAGAAAAAGAAAAAAAATTATCCTCAACTCTTAAAATTCGTAATTGGAGCTCCTTATATAGATAACTCCCCTAAAACATCTTAGAAATTAACTAAAACACCTAAAAATAAGTTTTCTAACCTATCTATAACATAAAAGCAACTTCCTAATCCTATTAGAACTCTGTTTAGACACTTCTAAACACTTTTTAATACACTTAAATAATAAAAACGAATTTTAAAAAACTATCTAGAACTATCACTAAAATATAAATTTACCATAATTAAAACTCCTCTAAAAAAGAAACTAAAATAAAAAGCATTCTAAAATACATCATACATCAACCTCTTTAGATTACCAAACGGATTCTCAAGTTCTTCTTCAATCCACACATCAACCTCTTCAAACTTTTGGGGCCAAAGAACTCTGTCGATCCACTAACAACATTCCTTGGTCACCAACAATTATCTCTTCCTCGGATTCATCACCATATTCATCAAATATGGGTGGGTTATCAAAAGGATTTGCTTCTTCATTCCATTCATCTATAACAATTGGTGTAAAACAAACCACACGGCGAGGTTGTGGTGCAAGCTCTCCCTACGACCTAGATTGATCGCAAGGGATTGGTCAAATTCGGACGCCCTGCTTCGAATCATGGAGTAAGACTGTAGGATTGTCGTGAGAACCTACAATTTTCTCCTTGTCTTGGACAACAACCAACTCTTAAAGTTGTAGCTGCGACAACGTCAAGCGTGAAACAACTTTCGGTTGTTAATTCATGGCTTTAGCATTATTGGTGATCAATTCTTCAAATCAATCGACTCGAGAATTGATTGCGAGTCCTCTTCTTCTGTTTGACGCCATTGATGAAAAAGAAAAAGATCGAACTTGTCTCTAATACCAATTTGATGTAGATTCGTCGTGGAAGCAAGAATGAAAATTACTCAAAAAATAACCAAATATATATTCTATTGAATAAAATATTCAAAAAGAAAAAAAAATTATCTTCATCTCCTAAAATTCGTAATTTGAGCTCCTTATTTAGATAACTCCCCTAAAACATCTTAGAAACTAACTAAAACACCTAAAAATAAATTTTCTAACCTATCTATAACATAAAAGCAACCTCATAATCCTATTAAAACTCTATTTAGACACTTCTAAACACTTTTTAATACACTTTTTATTAATTGCTATTATAAATCTGGGTTTTTAGAATTCAAACCATTGTTTTCCTTTGACTTATAAAGTATGTAATATTTTTAACTAATTTTCTAAAAATTTAAAGTGACTTGCCCAATCTTTCTAGATCAACCTTGTTAAGTGCTACAACTTACTTTGTACACTTACAAGTATATTTTTGGTCTATTCAAAAGACCACATCAAAACCCCAATAAAAGAGATGAGTTGTGTAACCTAGGGTAAAATTTTGTTCAATAAACTATAACATATTAATCTACTGAATCAGACTAAGTAAAGGCCTATTCTTAACTTAGCCCGTGGTAAGATGGAGTGACTGAAAGAAGCGAATTTATGTAACCGACTCCATGTAGTCGCGAAAAGGCTTTGTTCAGTTGAATCAAGTTGAGGAGAAACTAGTGAGTCATCCAAATCTCCAATTATAGTAGGTTTTCAACAAGGATTAGCCATGAACTCTATCTTTTTGCACAAGTGATGTAACAACCCTCATTTCCATAAAACTGAGGACCCCAGAATTTGTGTTTGTTAACTTAAATTTCATGATTGGTGTGTCAAATGGAATTAGGGAAGTTACAAACGGGTTCGAAACGTATTTTTACATAGAAAACGATAGATAATACATGTATTTTCAATATGTATTTGAGTGTGTAATGAAAAAGAAAGAAAAAGGTGAGTGAGGCAATCTAGTGGACTGGATTGCATCCAATCGACTGGATTGTGGTGGGCCAGCCCACTTTGGTGAGGCGGCGGAGAATCGTTTTAAACGATTTTTATTTTTATTTTTTCATTTATTTCGTTGTTTCAACTGAGAAATACTTGAGAAGAAGGGGGGAAAATAGGGAGATCCAATTTCTTGCCCAAATCGACACCTAGGTAAGTATTTTTCACTTCATTTCTTTATAAAATTGTTATTTAAGCTAGGTGTTACGATTTTCTCAAACTAATTTTTATTATAGGAGTCGTTTCCAACGTTCCCAAAAATGGGATTTTGAGCTGCCAATTTGATTGGAAACTAGTTGGGAATGATGATTATCACTCCGTAGGTCGTAGAAACACCAAATTAGTGTTTCTTTTGAGTTGATTTGTCAAATCGACACGTGTAGTTGTCGGTAGTGCAGTTAGACATTAAAGACCTCTAAAACCATGTTAAACTCCGATGAAACACTTGTTTGAGACTGTAGGTGGATAGTATGATCCATTCTGGACATTTTGGTGTTGATACCATGATTTTAGGAGATGGACTAATATTTTTAGTAACCGGATATAATTTTCCTCTAGATGAAATAGACTTGGTAACTTGTGGAAATATGGCTAGCTATTCCTTATAATAAAAAGACGTTGATGACTTCTAGAAATACATAGGTGATTCCTCACCTGTGAATGAGACCAGAATTGAGCTAAGGAATTTATTAAAATAATGGGAATTGTAGGAATGCTAGAAAATTAGCATGAAAAGTGAGAAAGTGTCTTAGCAATATAATGACATGTGCAGTTACTAGTAGAAAGGTGTGATTTAGTTAAGAGTGTGGGAGACTTACTTCTGGCAGTTGTTTGTGAGTAGAATTTTATTATATTTTTATTTATATTATCATATTATTTATATGTGAATATTTGTTTGTGTGTATGATTGCTTGTGGCATAAGAAAAAGGCAAAGATCTTCTACATGGCTAATGAATATATTGGAGCTAAATTTTTGGACATAATCGAGTAGGTCAAGTTTACTCCCTAAAGGATAATTAGGTCTAGTGATTCTAGTTAGAGTTAAAAGACTATGTAAAAATCTATTCAGTTTGAAAGTATGACATTGTTCTAATATTAATTTCCACGGAAAGCTAATTAGTTTCTAGAAGGGATGTTTCCTCAAAATCTAAGTATGGTTTATATTTCCTTGATGGTAAAAGAACAAGTCCATGATTACTGCTGGTTGAATTATTTAAGACTCAAAAACTAGTTAATCAATAATCTCTCTGCTTGAGGTCTTCTGACATGAAGCAATTCAGCAACTTTGTCGTTTAATAATTATAGAATTATAATAGACATTTTGTGCTTGCCCCAAAACGAAAAATAAAAAATAAAAAATAAAAAATAGGCGTTTTTCACGTGAAGATCCGACACCTGGTCAGATAGTGACGTTTTCTATTTATTTATTTATTATTATTACCCATAACCAATGGCTACCCTTAATTTCTTACTGGGCAATTACCACTATTAGTTTGGAAAATGCTTAATCACAAACCAAAAAAAATAAAAAAATAAAGTTATAATCAGTAATATTTGTCGGTAGTTTATATCAAAAGAAACAAAAGCAACAAAACCTTTTGGAGCAACAAAAATGGACTACTCTGCTCAACAATAATTGCTAACTAGTCTTCAAAAATAATAATATTGAAAAAAAGAAGTCTACAGAAAATAATAATGAGACAGTTCACCAACCATATAATCTTTATATTTTGTTTCTTGTTTTATTGTGCTTTGTTTTTTTTATTGAAAACGATTCTCTCTTAGTTGTCCGATTATATTTTTATTTTTGATATCATGTTTGTATGCTACAATCCCACACACGATTGACAAGACCAATCGCCGGTCCAACAATATCCATATTGATCTCTGTTATTGAAGACTCAAAAACTTTTACAGCACTAAGAGATCAAATGGGTAGAGGAGATCCTTACACAGCTTCAAGTAAATCTAGTGATTCAACAGCAATAATAATATTTCATCAATAAAGAAGGGGATGAATAGTAGGCTAGTGGAAATTTGATCATCAATTCCTAACTCTGTCTTTTGTTATTAGCCTTACATTATAATTCAATATCAAGTGGGACAGTGAAAATGCTAAAAATTAAAGACTTAGGAGACTTAGCAACTTTCCGAGAAACTTCCAGAATGGAATTTAAGCTATATAGAAAGAAGATGCCACACCGACGGTTTCTTAAGATGCAATATTATATAACTTATTATAATTTAATGTCTGTACCAAATTCACAGAAAGTTACACAACAATAGACCAATAGGTACCGTGACATTTTGCTACCACTATAAGATTATAATATTATCCATTATAAAAGTCAAAAGTCAAAAAGAAAATAGCAAGTTGGAATAAAATAAGAGAAATAGCGAGTCATGATCAAATCAATCCAATCTTTAATCAATTCTTTAAGGATCATTTAATAAATGTCATAAATGAAATATAATGTTCAATATTGTTATAAGTTTAAGACAACACTTGTAGTTTAGGACACTTACATTAGTGTTGTTGTTTGCTTTTAATGACTCATTTAGATGTTATTAAAAGTTTAATTATTTTCTTTTATTGTGTATATAATTTACAATTTGGTAAAAGAAATTCGTTATTTTTCATTTCATCCATTATTATTTTATACAAATACATCATAAAATTCTCTCTTTAAATAAAAAAGAACAAATTATGACATAATTAAGCACCTCTAAAACACTGAAACAATTAATTATCACTCCCTTCTTGATCCAGTGCTTCTTCAAGCTCCAATATCCTTCTATTCTTCTCCTCAATGGCTTCTTGTAAACAATGATTCTCACTCAGAACCTCAAACTGAGAAACAATTACTTCAATCTTGGCTTCAATGGCCTCATCACTGATCTCAAATCCACTTTCAACCACTCTCACCACACGCCAAAGCATCGCAATTCCTCCCCAATGGAACAGTGTTGGGTGGTTTAATATGATCATGTTATAATTCGCATTCTGATGATGATATTCTTTTGTTAGTAGTATCTTTATGGCAAGAGATTAGAGAAGAAGAGAGGTCTAGACCTGTGAAGACAAGATCAAGGAGGAGAAGAGAGATTGTGAGGAGATGAAGAGGAGTGGATTGGAGGAAATTGGCCAAATGGGTCCTCCATGGATCTTTTTTATTCTTCTTGGTATTATGTTCATGGAGGCCATTTGAATTACAATTCATGATGAAATATTTGTGAAAGAAGTTTTGCCATCTTTGCCTCCTGACCCAGGTTTGAATGAGATTGTCTACCAAAGATTGGGTATCATTGTAAGTAGTACTAATGGAGATTTTCTGATGATGATCATGATCATCAGTTTGTAGCAGTACTGGTTCTTCATGATGAATTTGGTGATCAGAGGAATCCATATTACATCATTCGGCATAAAAATATATATGACAAATTAAGATATATATATATATATATATATATATATATATAGATGGTGTAACTAATTAATGCTATTGATCAAGTTGTTAAAGGGAAGTTGAGCGCTGCTTGTTTTAGGGTCACTTTTTTAAGACTTTGAAACAAAATTGCATTGATTAATTCCAACCAGTCATGAAATATACGTGAAGGAATAATTAGAAGTCCCGCTAGCAAAGCATTGGTTTGATTCATGGAGGAGTTTGTGAGTTTGATTCATGGATATGGAGGTATCGAGTGGGAGTGCCCGTTGCTTGCCCTTGGAGAAGTGTACTGAGTGTTGGGATTAGTGTCACGTTAGTGGGGAATAATGGGGTCCTAAGGGCTTTACAACCCGGATAGGGATGGGTGCAGGATATCGATCCCCCGTACCTCTCGCATGCTAAGCAAGTGCTCTACTATATGAGCTACATCCCCTTTTTATTTTACTGAGTTAAGTTAAAAGTAATAATATATTTAGTGTGTTTCTTTGTTTCCCTCAGCAATAAAATAATAATAATAACAAACCAACTCTTCAAGACTAAAAAAAAAAAGGGTGTATATATATATATATGTATTCCAACTGAGGATCCCAAGGGTTTGATTTATAATTTAAGAATATTCCACAATTCATTACAAAAAATAGAGTTTCTGTTTCTTAAGGAGTGTTGCAAAAGCAAATTACAACAAAATCATCAGCTGATACTACACCTTTTAACATGTTGATTTGGCACATACAAAAAGCAATGGAAGCCACAACATCATAAGGCTTGCTTCCATCTTTGAAACAATAAACATCCTTTTTTCTAGTGATTCTATTCTCCTTATCTAACTATATTTACATGTACATGAGAAAAAAAAAGCCAATCCTAGGATCCTAATTCTCTTAACTTTTTCCAAAGTAAGAGAAGAGTGTTGGTTGGTTATCACCAGCATTCTTCATATTACCTTTCTTCTTCTTCGTAACACTCACGCCGAACTTTGCAGCGTTGTCGGTGTTTGGCTTCCAGTCCAGCTCTAACTGCTCATGATCTCGCTTTGTTCCATACTTCTCGGTTTCTCCTTTGAAAGGTGAAAGGACTTTAAATTCCGAGTTTTAATTTTCTTCTTTAGAACAAAGAAATTCTGCAGTTTCTTCTTCTTGTTTCAAGTCTTTGGTTGGAGATGCTGATGCAGAGTCTTCATGTTCAAAATCACTTTTGATTTGTGGAGGATTCAGTTCTTGGTCATTCCTCGATTTCTTCAAAAAGAAATTTGAGATTAGGCTCTTATCGTCCTTGAGTTTGATCTGTAGAACATGGGGTAGCTTAGCATATAATAGTCGTTCTCAAGGTGCACAATAAATGTTTCTAAAATTAGGATTGGACGTCAGAACCAATATCCATTGTGATGTAAATTCGTGATGAAAGAAGCAAGAATGAAAATAGAAAAAAAAAAAAAAAGAAGATGAAATCAATTTCTATTGAAGAAAATTTCCCAAAACATTATATCTGCCTTCTCTAATGGCCAAATACCTTGTATATACCAAACTACTAAAGAGGCTATGTGGGTTTAAACCAAATAATATGGTCCTAGTAACAAATGCACAAAATTAAAATAAAAGACAAAAAAAAAACATAATAAAAACACATTATGCACATATGTCATGCATCCCCATGTTTAAACATAATAAACATAATAAACATAATTATTTATTATTGATTGGGATTCATAGCATAATATTTGCTATGGTGATCTATCACAACTATCTGCTATATTTTGTGTGTTTTTATTGATAGTATTAACTATGACAAAATTTTTGCAAGCTCAACAGTTGGTTCCAAACTCAACCTTTTAACTACAGAAAGCCCAAATATCAGATGACTGAGGCACAAGCATCAAGTGACTTTTGGCCTGAGAAATTTGGTGTCACTGCTAAAAATGTCTTATCCCGAGTCCGAACTGAAAACCAGTGATCACAATATTCTGTTAATAGTCTTCCCCATATGACAACTCAAGACTCATTAACAACCTTCCTTTTAACGCGTACCCAGATACATAGTATATTTAACCTAAACCTAGGTTTGAGACTTAGGATTTTTCATTCAACTTGCATGTGACATATGTTGAATATATGGGTAAATGCGGATATTTGGTAGTTCAATTTACTGATTTTAATTGGTGAAAAACTTAAGTGTAGTGTAATTTTGGCATAGGCCATGAGATTTGAGAAATTGCATGAAATTTGGAGATTTGCCCAAATTTGGGGATTTTGACCTAAACTTAGTCAATTGATGAAATTGTCTGAGGGAATAGTCTAATTGACCCTAATTATGAATGAATGTCTTGTATTATGATGGTTGGATCATGGAGATCAACCTATTGCATTCAATTGGGTTAAGTATGGTTTAATTTGATAGTATATGGTTGAATTGAGCAATATGGAATTGACTCATGCATATAACCATTTTAGAATCTAAATTGGCTATGGAATTGAGTTTAAACATGGTTGTTGGGCATACTTTTGGACTGATTTTTAGTAATGTGTGAACAATGTTATATGCAAAGGTTGTGATTGATTTAAGTAACCCAAATAGGCCAATTGGTGATGGAGGTGCATTGGGTTGATTTGTGGATTCTAGTGCTTTCTTGTGGTTGAAATTGGATCGGCTAAGTCTATCCAATCAAGTTGTGAGTGTTTCCTTACTTGTTAGTTTCTATATGTGGCATTGTAGTATAAAGTGTTTTAAATGTTTATCTATTATAGTATGCATGATTTAACGATTCATGAAATGTGTTTGAGCATAGTCCAGTTGGGTTAGCAATTTGGGTTGGATATCCTAGCATGGGATTTTCTTTTAGGGAATTCCATTGGGCTGAATGGTAATTCTCGGTTGTGAACCTTGCAGAGGGTTTAAAGGGTAGGTGCAGACGAGTTTGCCTAGACCTGAAATATGGTTTGGGAAGGATTGTAACTCGGTGGCTTGACCAATCCCTTGGAATTCCTAATAGAATACAGATAAGAGGTCAATCGGGCATGAGTTTCGTGCGCTCGTGTTCTTGTATTGATTCTTATCTATGAGGTGTTTAGGATTGCATGAATATGTTTATAAATGATATGCATTGTCTTATTTATGACATGATGCATTATATTGAGCATATATGTACTTTTGTTTATATCCATGTTGTTTAGATGGTTTTAATGATCTTGAAATGTTTTACCTAAATGCATATATATGTTGCCACTTATAAAAAATATTCACTGAGCTTGTTGTAGCTCACTCCTCATTTTTATCATTTCAGGTTCGATAGGAAGGGGAAGGAAAAAGCTTAATTGCGGAGCATTTCCCTATACTTTTGTGATGTAGGAGTTTTAGTACTTTTCTGCATTTTCATAAATTGTACTATGTAACACATAATGATTATACTTAATACATAGATTAGTTTGTATTTCTTAGTTAGGTATGATTTGGTATTTTTGGACATAATGGACCTACGAAAAATTCTATGGTTGTAATTTGGGGATGTACTTACGAAAAATTCTATGGTTGTATATATATGTGTGTGTGTATTCTAATTGAGGATCCCAAGGGACTGATTTATAATTCAAGAATATTCCACATTTCATTACAAAAAAAAAAAAAAAAGGTTTTTGTTTCTTAAGGAGTATTACAAAAGCAAATTACGACAAAATCATCAACTGACACTACACCTTTTAACATGTTGATTTGGCACATACAAAAAACAATGGAAACCACAACATCATAAGCCTTGCTTCCATCTCTCAAACAATAAACATCCTTTTTTCTTGTGATTCTATTCTCCTTATCTAACTATATTTACATGTACATGAGAAAAAGAAAAGAAAAAAAGCTAGTCCCAGGTCCTAATTCTCTTAACCTTTTCCAAAGTAAGAGAAGAGACTTGGTTGGTTATCACCAGCATTGTTCAGATTACCTTTCTTCTTCTTTGAAACACTCATACCGAGCTTTGCAGCGCTGTCGATGTTTGGCTTTAAGTTTTGAGTTTTTATTTTCATCTTTAGATAAAAGAAATTATGCAGTTTCTTCTCCTTGTTTCAAGTCTTTGGTTGGAGATGCAAATGCAGAGTCTTCATGTTCAAAATCACTTTTGATTTGTGGTGGATTCAGTTCTATGTAATTCCATGATTTCTTTGAAAAGAAATTTGAACACGATGCTGCTTGGCATATAATAGTTGTCTCAAGGCGCACAATAAACGTTTCTAAAATTAGGATTGGACGTCAGAACCAATATCCATTGTGATGTAAATTCGTGGTGGAAGAAGCAAGAATGAAAATACTCATAAAAAAGAAAGCAAAAAAAAAGCTGAAAACAATTTCTATTGAAGAAAATTCCCCAAAACATTAGATCTGCCTTCTCTAATGGCCAAATGCCTTGTATATACCAAACTACCAAATACGAGTCTTACACTGACGCAAACTACTAAAGAGGCTACGTGGGTTTAAACCAAATAACATGGTCCTAGGAACAAATACACAAAATTAAAATAAAGACAAAAAAAAAACATAATAAAAACACATTATGCACATATGTCATGCATCCCCGCATCACATTGTAGTGAAGTAAAAGGCTGTGGCTGACGCATCTATAGGAACAAGAAGATTGGGATTCATAGGATAATATTCGTTGTGGTGATCTGTTGTGGTGATCTATTACAACTATCTGATATATTCTGTGTTTTTATTGGTAGTATTAACTATGACAAAATTTGAGATGCAGTAGAATTGAGGGCTTTTGCTTTGAAGATTCCTGCCTTGGCTCGTGTAGTCATAGGATGAGTAGACATGGGAAGAGGCTGAGTTGGTATTGGTGTAAGCGTGGTGCAGATAGGGGAGAATTGTTTGAAATAGAGATTTCAGTATCAGGTTGTGATAACGGAGCAGAGATAGTATTTGAGGGCTCGGGATCAAGGTGTGATAATGGAACAGAGTTAGATGCGTTTAAGTTGGGAGGTATGATTGAAGATTGAGGGTGATTAGGTGTAGGTAAATGAATAATGGAAAATGAATCTGGTCTTTTAGACATTGACTGGGGTGATAGAAATAGGTCCTTGTAAGGGAAAACAATTTCATGAAATATAGCATTCTGAGATATGTATCTTCGCCGTGACTTAAACAAATGTAACCTTTATGAGAGTTACTATATCCCAAAACCACACATTGTTCTGAATGAATGTGACGTTGGTAAGGTCTTAAACATGGAAAGCATAGACAGCCAAAGCTTTTCAACAACCAGTAATCAGGTGTTTTACCCTATAGGATCTGATAAGGAGACTTGTTACTTTAAACAACAGTTGGCATTCTAGTAATAAGAAAAACAACAGTTTGAGCTGCTTCCCACCAAAAAGAAAGAGAAAGTTCAACCTGAGCAAGAAGAGACAAAGCAGTCTCTATTATGTGCCTGTGTTTTCTCTTAGCTCTACCATTTTGTTCATGGTCATATGGACGAGAATGTTGAAACAGTATGCCATGTTTTTGTAGGATTGAGGTGAACTTTCTGTACTTACCACCCCCAATCTGACCTTAAGCACTTTATTCTTGAATTAAACTGATTTTCCCCTAAGGTTTGAAACACCTCAAACACTGAAATAGCATTAGATTTCTGCTTCAAAGGATATATCCAAGAATATCTAGTAAAGTCATCTAAAAAATGAATATAGTAACGAAATCCTTGATCAGATTGAATGGGTGCTGGACCCCAAATATTATTATGCAGTAGTTCAAGTGGAGCATATGCACGACTAACAGATTTATGCTGAGGTAGTTTATGTGATTTACTTAGTTGACAGGCATTGCAAAGTTCACACACTTTATTCAAATCAGAACTCAGATTACACACTTGCAAGATTTGAGACAGTACTTTACTTGATTGATGTCCAGTTCTCCTATGCCAGAGATCGCTAAGGTTCATCCTGGATTACATGAAGTAGTGGTGTAAACGAACAACATTCTTCAGATTCAGAGAGTTGGAAACCCTTGATTGTGTTGAGCTTGATAAAGTCCTTCTCGAACACCTCCTTTAAGCAGTATTTGTTTCGTTTGACAGTCCTTAATAATCCAATAAGTAGAATGAAATTCCACAAAAATGTTGTTGTCAGCAGTAAGCTTAGAGATACTGATAAGGTTTCTTGTAATAGTAGGAACACATAACACTTGTTTCAATGATAGAGACGAAGAGATAGATGGAAGTTTACTCGAACCAATATGTGTAATTGATAAGTTGGAACCATCACCATCAATTAGTTTAGAATTACCTTCAAAAGCTGAAGTATCTTGAAGATTTGATTGATCACCTGTTACATGATGAGTAGCCCTTGTATCCATGATCAAAACTGGATCAGTTGTTGTACTTGGAGATGCAATATATGATCAACAATTTGATATAATATTTGTTTCTTCTTGCTTTGCTAGTGCACATTCATGGTAGCTATATTTTGGTACAATCTGATCAGTTGTATAAATGCACTTGCAGGGATGAACATCTATGCAGTTTTCTAATATTTTGCCCTCTCCCCACCAAAAAAAAACAGGCTGTTTAAACCAAAAAAAAATAAGAGATACGACAACGATTGGTGCAATGGTTAAAAACCGTTGTGGATAACTTTTAACCGTTGTGAAAGAAGTTTTGCCATCTTTGCTTCCTTGCCCAGGTTTGAATTAGATTGTCTAACAAAGTTTGGGTATCATTGTAAGTACTAATGGAGATGTTCTGATGATCATGATCGTCAGTTTGTAGTAGTTCTGGTTCTTCATGATGAATTTGGTGATCAGAGGAATCCATATTGGATCATCCAATAAAATGATTTGAGAATATTATATATATCTTAAGTAGTACTATTAAATCATTTGGTATTAAGCTTAAAATAAACAATAATTTAAGGGTAGCCTTATTAGTAATATCGCAAGTGATTATGACAAAGATTTAGCTGTTTTCATTTTAAACCAACTAATGATCATTTATTGCATTGTAATGATGGTAGAAAAGGCAGTGATACACAAAGATCTCCTTTAAGGCAGGAAAAGGCAAGGCACCCTCGACTATCAACCTCAAATTTGGAAGGTATTGTAGGCGTAGTTCCTTCAGCCTTGAGAATGGGTTCAAATTTTCAATTGTAACTGCAACCCCTTTAATATCAACTATTTTGGCTATTTGCTCGCAACGATACACACTCAGAATCGTGAGGCTTGGAGCAAAAAGAAGCCATGTAAGATCTATCAACGCACCACAAAAAGAAATATCTACGAAATTAAGTTGTTGAAAACATGGATAGGTGACGCCTTCCGGCCATGTAATGGTTAGCTTGGGGAGAAGAACTAGGCGTAGAACTTTCAAGTTTGAAAGCAAGCTAGTCTCTTCCTCCACCCTTGCCCAACTTATCATTACCTCTTCCAATGTTGAACATTCCTCTATGGCGAGTTCTTCAAGATTCTTCATGCTCCCAAGACATAATGCTGTCATTGTTGAAACGAAGGATGATGATGACGATGATAATATAAGTGAAATCAAACCTTCACACTTCGATACACATAGGGACTCCACACACATTTGTAATTTGTTGCAGTTGCCCAACTTCTGGAGAACAAGAGCAGAATGTACAGAGTCCAACTGTATTCAAATGCTCCAAGCATTCCAGTTCCATTAGGCTTGCTGCACGACCGTCACAATTACCATCAAATGCCCAATTTTCGAAGCCACATTCAAGTAAGTTCAAATATTGCAACTTGGAAAGACATGATATCACCCCTGCTGGAATTATGGTGAGAGAATATGTCCAAGATAAATCCAAGAACTTCAAATTTACCAATTTCACAAACTCATCAGGCAAATTTTGGATACGGCTGCCTACAAGATCAAGATATTACAATTCAAACAAGTAAGTGATGCTTCTGGGCAAATGTGCAATTTGGGTATGGCTCAAATTTAGAACCTTCAGTGTAGGCATGGACCGAAAGAAGTCGTCACTAATATACCTTAAAGAAGAATTACTCCTAAGATTAAGGGTCAACAGGTTATTACATGATGTTGGTGCATCTTCCAGAGATTCTATTCGATTATCCATCAGTGAGACCCTTTCTGCTTCCTTCCATTGATCGAATGGAGGTGCTTTAGACAAATTTTTGGTGAATCTTCCAGAGATTCATTACATGTGTTATGATTAGTGCAGTCAGCGTGGAGCAAATTTTTTTTTTTCTTAAGCGAAAACATATTTTAAGAAAACATTTTACATTTCACAAAATCAGCTTCTCATATATCATTTTTAATGTAAATATTTTAACTTCAATTAATTCAAAGGAATATATTAAAAAAGTATTTACCCAAAACGTTTTATCCTTATCAAGGCATTTGCTACGGGGTCATGTGGGGTACGAGAATGAAAAAGTATTTTGGGAAAGTGATATTTCAGAAAACAAGATTTTCGCCAATGATGAGAAAGTTATTTTGATTCGGATGGTTGTATTCAATTTTTAAAAGAAAGTGGTTACCATGAAAAAATTTACAAAAAAGTCAAAAAAAAAAGTTTGATATTATTTTAATCAATTTAAAAATTAGTAAAATTTATATTAAATTTTGTTTTATTAATTTATTAGAAAGATTTAATTTTAAATGTAAAATATTAAAAAAATTTAAAAACTAATATTAAAATTTTAATTCTTTCAATTTTTAAAATTCATTTGTGAAGATCATTTGGTCTCTTTGATTGAAGCTCTTGTACCATTCAGTCTTGATAATCCTAATGCTCCTCTTACTGAAGAACAAATTATTGAAGAAACCTGTGCTAATGATTTAGCTGCAAAATCTTCTTCAATTCCTCCATATTATCAAGATACACAAACATACGGGGAGATCGCGCCTCTATCCTCCAACAAAGCAGAGAACCTGTCTTCTTTGCATTCTCCTAATCCTTCACATGCTCCTACACCGTAACAAGATGACCAAAAAATCTTTGTTTTCAGGTCTTCGCCTCAGTTCTCAGTTCTTCTACAAACGTCGCCGTTTGTACAAAGATACGTTTCCTTCTTTACAGGTTTCCACCATTCTGCCTCCAGTTTGTGCATGTTTCCACCGACATCTGTACAGAAACTCCTTCGACGTCCCGAGAAATCTTCATCCCCATTTTACTCATGGCACGTCTCCCCTAGAACAGCATGCATCCTCGTCCTTATCTGATATTCTCAGATGGCATCACATGTTTCGTCATCAACTCACACGTTTCCTTCTCAGTCCACAGTTTCACATGCCTCATCCATCATTATAGGTGATAATACCAAATGCATTATCCTTCTCCATTGTCAGCATCCACCATGCCACATTACTACAACTCATCTTGTCCTTCTGCCGACACAACACGATAAATTGTCAAGCATCTCACTTTTGCTAAAGCATAAACAGTGAACGACAAATTACTGTTTACTTTTCAAAAATATCACTGTTCATCAGCATGCCCTGTCGTCGTTTGCTTTATGCACATGCATAAGTCAAGTCAATCTCCACTCAGCTCAGCCACTCTCAGATTTCTTCTTATTCTTCAGCTGTCCGGATTTAAAGACATTTGAAGTGCGCTAAAGCTTCTCTAACCTCTATAAATACAAGCTCATTTTGCAGTTTAAGAACCAAGTTCCGAAGTTCAATTGTTTTAGTCCAATCGAGTCTTCCACCTTCATCGCTCCAGTCCATCAAGTCTTCCAGTTTTCAATTTTTCTTTTAAGTTTGTATCGTGTGGAAGTGTGAGTGTTTTGTAAGTGTTTGAACTTACCTTCGAATGGTATAACTAATATTAAAATTTTAATTCTTTTGATTTGTAAAAATTTAAATTTAAGTTATTAGAATGAAAATCACTTTTTTTTTTATCCTAGGTGCAAAATCTTACTTCCTATTTTCTCACGTTGAAAAAATTCAAAAAAAAAAAAAACAAACACGAAGAATCAAACGGCTTTCTCATTCTCATCTCCCACAGGAATCAACATTCTTTTACTTTTCCTCTCCCCTATTCTATTCTAATCAAATATGACCCATTTAATATTTTATTAAATATGACAAAAATAATAAATTTTTATTTTTATTTATAATAAGATTAAAGATTTAGCTGTTTTCATTTCAAACCAACTAAATGATCATTTATTACATTGTAATGATCGTAGACTATATAAGACGTGAATGGATAAGGTTCTCTTGTTCATGATTATATAAATATAACTGACGATGTATATATATATATATATATATATATATATATATATATATATATATATATATATATATATATATATATATATACATAGAAATTGCTGATAATTAATCATCCAAATTGGGAAATTTAACAAAAGACTTTCCAAAGAAAATAAAAGAAAATTTACAACAAGTATTGATTTCAAACAACAACTCATACCGTAAAATCAACTCAGAATAATAAAAATACTGCTGATTTCATGAAGTTTCGGGATGAGATAGCATTATTGAAAGATTGATCAATTCTCTTCAATAATTAATGTCTTTAAAATAGGGAAGGAAAGAAGACCTAACAGTTTCATCTCCCCATTCTAATTCTTCCCACCATTCATTTCTCCCCTGAATGACGCGCAGTGTGTTTTGGGCACTGTTGGAATCAAATGGTAGTTTCTTCATTTTTGGACAGTTCCTCACAGATATCTTCATTAAGGCAGGAAAAGGCAAGGCATCCTCGACTATCAAACTCAAATTTAGAAGTGAAATTAGGTGTAGTTCCTTCAGCCTTGAGAATGGATTCAAATTTTCAACAGTAACTGCTACCCCTTTAACATCAACTATTTTGGCTATTTCCTCGCAATGATCCACTTGCAGAATCGTGAGGCTTGGAGCAAAAAGAAGCCATGTAAGATCTAACAACGCATTACAAAAAGTAATATCTACGTTATCAAGTTGTTGAAAACATGGATAGGTGACACCTTTCGTCCATGTAATGGTTAACTTGGGGAGAGAAACTAGGCGTAGATCTTTCAAGTTTGAAAGCAAGCCAGTCTCTTCCTCCACCCTTGCCCTACTTATCATTAACTCTTCCAATGTTGAACATCTCCGTATAGAGAGTTCTACAAGATTCTTCATGCTTCCAAGACATAACGATGTCATTGTTGAAACAAAGGATGATGACGACGATGATAATATAACTGACATCAAACCTTCACACTCCGATACACATACGGACTCCACACACATTTGTAATTTGTTGCAGTTGACCAACTTCTGGAGAACAAGAATAGAATTTACAGATAGTCCAACTGTATTCAAATGCTCCAGGCATTCCAGTTCCATTAGGCTTGCTGCACGACCGTCACAATTACCATCAAATGCCCAATTTTCGAAGCCACTTTCAAATAAGTTCAAATATTGCAACTTGGAAAGACATGATATCACCCCTGCTGGAATTATGCTGAGAGAACTTGTCCAAGATAAATCCAAGAACTTCAAATTTACCAATTTCACAAACTCATCAGGCAAATTTTGGATACCGCTGCCTGCAAGATCAAGATATTGCAATTCAAACAAGTAAGTGATGCTTCTGGGCAAATGTGTAATTTGGGTATTGCGCAAATGTAGAACCTTCAGTGTAGGCATAGACAGAAAGAAGTCGTTACTAATAAAGCTTAAAGATGAATTATTCTCAAGATTAAGGGTCAACAGGTTATTAAATGATATTGTTGCATCTTCCAGAGATTTTATATCATTATGCATCAGTGAGACCCTTTCTGCTTCCTTCCATTGATCGAATGGAGGTGCTTTAGACAAATTAGCCCCTGCTCGTACAAAATACTTGTTTTTCTTCCTCCCACAATCACAACCAATCCATATTGCTAAGTCTCGAATCACATCATGCATCTTAACGCGATACTCACCATCACCAGCCTCCAACAAGCAAACAACCTTTAAACTTCCAATGATATAATTGCCTTTGTTATAAGCTTCTTGCTTGTTTTCAAATCCATCTAAAAAACCCTCCCCCATCCAACACTTTATAAGATCATCCTTCAAAATTTCCCAGTCTTCCGGATAAAGGCAACAATACAAGAAACAAGACTTATGTGCATCATCTTTTAAGTTATCATAACTAAATTTCAAAAGGGGAAATACTTCATCCCCCATACCTGAAAATTCTGATGTGGATTTCTTCAGTACTGTTAGAGCATGCTTCCATTCTTCTGGTGTCTTCTTGCTAGCCATAGTTCTTCCAACAGTAATCAATGCCAGTGGTAAACCATCACATTCTTTTGCAACACAAGGAGCTAATTCAGGGATTTCTGGGTGCAAATTCAAGGTTTCTTCTCCTACCTTTTCTCTAAACAGATCCCATGCTTTCTCCGGATCTAAGCATTCAACTCTAATTTTCTTATTGGCTTCCATGCGCCCACACACCATTTCAGATCGGGTAGTAAATACTACTTTATCACCCTTGTTTCCAACTTGAGGATGGGGAATTCCTATCCTTTCTAAATCTACACGTTCCCAACAATCGTCCAACAGCAGCACGAACTTCTTGCGTGATAACATGTTCAATATAGTCTCAGCTCTTTCCTTCAGAAGCTCGTCTCCTTCCCATGGAAAACCCAAATTTTTTCCAATTTCCTTTTGAATCCTTCCCAAGTTTCGCTCCTTGGATACCACCACCCAAATCACCACATCAACATCGAGGCTTCCTTTGAGGAGATCAAACTTATTGTTAATTTTCTTTAACAGGGTCGTCTTTCCTACACCTCCCATTCCATATAATCCCATAATTCTAACATCATCATCTTGAAGCAACTTCCAAGCCTTCTCAAATAAGCTTTCCATGCCCACTGTAGGGTTCTCGGGCACTGCTTGAACAGAGACTCCTTGCAATCTATTAGCTACTTCATCAAACGTGCCTTTGCCCTTTAACTCGTTAACAACTGAAAGCTTCCTAACCACTTTCTTGCCAAACTTGTAACTCGTCCAGCAGTTCTTAGGACAACAACCTCTCAGGCATCTTTCTTCAATTTGCTTGGAGCCTTGTTGTAGCATTTCATCTACCTCAGCTTCAACAGTTTCCACTTTTACGAGCCAACCACCCACTATGGGTGTCCGCACCATTCGTTGTGCCTCGGCCATCTCGACCCTTCCCTTAACTTCATCTCTTACATTTTTCAATTCCTCCGTAGCATCCCTTAAAGCATCAAGGTTTTCTCTGAGGTTGCGGAGATAACTAGTGCGCCTTCCGCTACAATCCCACACATGATTGACGAGACGAATCGCCGGTCCAACAATATCCATATTGATCTCTGTTATTGAAGACTCAAAAACTTTTACGGCACTAAGAGATCAAATGGGTAGAGGAGATCCTTACGCAGGTTCAAGTAAATCTAGTGATTCAACAATAATAATATTTCATCAATAAAGAAGGGGATGAATAGTAGGCTAGTGGAAATTTGGTAATCAATTCCTAACTCTGTCTTTTGTTATTAGCCTTACATTATAATTCAATATCAAGTGGGACAGTGAAAATGCTAAAAATTAAAGACTTAGGAGACTTAGCAACTTTCCAAGAAACATCCAGAATGGAATTTAAGCTATATAGAAAGAAGATGCCACACCGACGGTTTCTTCAGATGCAATATTATATAACTTATTATAATTTAATGTCTGTACCAAATTCACAGAAAGTTACACAACAATCGACCAATAGCTACCGTGACATTTTGCTACCACTATAAGATTATAATATTATCTATTATAAAAGTCCAAAGTCAAATAGAAAATAGCAAGTTGGAATAAAATAAGACAAATAGCGATTCAAAACCAATTTCTTTATGTCATGATCAATTCAATCCAATCTTTAATCAATTCTTAAGATTTTCAATCCATACTAAATCAAATTAAGATTTTATATAGGTGATCATAGTAATTGTATTTAATGATATTTTAACAAATGTCTTATAAGTAATTTTAAGGATAATTTAATAAATGTCATAAATGAAATCTATTGTTCAATAGTGTTGTTGTTTGCTTTTAATGACTCATTTAAGATGTTATTAAAAGTTTAATTATTTTCTTTTATATAATTTACAATTTGGTAAAAGAAATTCGTTATTTTTCATTTCATCCATTATTATTTTATACAAATACATCATATCATTCTCTCTTTATATAAAAAATAACAAATTATGACATAATTAAGCACCTCTAAAACACTGAAACAATTAATTAATTATAACCATTATCACTCCCTTCTTGATCCGGTGCTTCTTCAAGCTCCAATATCCTGCTATTCTTCTCGTCAATGGTTTCTTGTAAACACTGATTCTCACTCCTCAGCACCTCAAACTGAGAAACAATTACTTCAATCTTGGCTTCAATGGCCTCATCACTGATCTCAAATCCACTTTCAACCACTCTCACCACACGCCAAAGGCTCACCACAACCAACAACCCAGCCTCATCCCTCTTCAACACAAACTCCAAAACCAAAGCAACAATCACAACCACAGCATCAACCACATGACCCACTTGCCTGAAAAATGAACCTCCTAATGCTACAGCTAGTGCCAATGCTTTACTAGACAGCGCGATAAGTATCGCAATTCCTCCCCAATGGAACAGTGTTGGGTGGTTTAATATGATCATGTTATAATTCGCATTCTGATGATGATGACCTGATGATGGTATTCTTTTGTTAGTAGTATCTTTATGGCAAGAGATTAAAGAAGAAGAGAGGTCTAGAACTGTGAAGACAAGATCAAGGAGGAGAAGAGAGATTGTGAGGAGATGAAGAGGAGTGGATTGGAGGAAATTGGCCAAATGGGTCCTCCACGGATCTTTTTTCTTCTTCTTGGTATTATGTTCATGGAGGCCATTTGAATTACAATTCATCATGAAATATTTGTGAAAGAAGTTTTGCCATCTTTGCCTCCTGGCCCAGGTTTGAATGTGGTTGTCTACCAAAGATTGGGTATCATTGTAAGTAGTACTGTTGGAGATTTTCTGATGATGATCATGATCATCAGCTTGTAGCAGTACTGGTTCTTCATGATGAATTTGATGATCAGAGGAATCCATATTACATCATTTGGCATAAAAATATATATGACAAATTAAGATATCTATATAGATGGTGTAACTAATTAATGGTATTGATCAAGTTGTTAAAGGGAAGTAAAAGGCAAGGATGTATGGTTGAGTGCTGCTTGCTTTAGGGTCACTTTTTGAAGACTTTGAAACAAAATTGCATTAATTAATTCTAACCAGTCATGGAATATACGTGAAGGAATGATTAAACAGTCCCGTCAGCAAAGCATTGGTTGTCAGAAGGCGCACAGCTAAGGAGGAGGTTGTGAGTTTGATTAATGGATATGGAGGTATTGAGCATAGGCACATGGAGTGCCCGTTGCTTGCCCTTCGTGAAGTGTACTGAGTGTTAGTTGGGATTAGTGGAAGGGCTTTGACACCCCGGGTAGGAACGGGTATAGGGTTTGTTTTTACTCAAAAAAGAAAAAATAAATAAATAATTAAACAGTCTCGTAACAAATCTGTATGCCAAGCCAAGCGGCAAAGTGAAAGCTGTATGCCAAGCCAAGCGGCAAAGTGAAAGCATCCAAAAGAAAAGAAAGAGGAAGAAAACAAAATAAGCAAAAGGAAAAAGAACAAACATACAAGAAAAAAAATAAACAGAATGAAAACAAAAAATAAATAAATATATTTAGTTAAAAGTAAATATATCATATGAGCTACAGAATGCTAAGCGAGTGATCTATCATATGAGCTACATCCCCTTTTTATTTTACTGAGTTAAGTTAAAAGTAATAATATATTTAGTGTTTTTCTTTGTTTCCCTATACATAGAACTGCTTTAAAAGTAAAACAATAAAATAATAATAATAATAAACCAACTCTTCAAGACTAAAAAAAAGGGTGTATATATATATATATATGTGTGTGTGTATTCCAACTGAGGAACCCAAGGTATTGATTTATAATTCAAGAATATTCCACATTTCATTACGAAAAACAGAGTTTCTGTCTCTTAAAGGAGTATTGCAAAAGCAAATTACAACAAAATCATCAGCGGATACTACACCTTTTAACATGTTGATTTGGCACATACAAAAAGCAATGGAAGCCACAACATCATAAGGCTTCCTTCCATCTCTGAAACAATAAACATCCTTTTTTCTAGTAATTCTATTCTCCTTATCTAACTATATTTACATGTACAGGAGAAAAAATAGCTAATCCCAGGACCCTAATTCTCTTAACTTTTTCCAAAGTAAGAGAAGAGTGTTGGTTGGTTGTCACCAGCATTCTTCATATTACCTTTCTTCTTCTTCGAAACACTCACGCCGAACTTTGCAGCGTTGTCGGTGTTTGGCTTCCAGTCCAGCTCTAACTGCTCATGATCCCGCTTTGTTCCAAACTTCTCGGCTTCTCCTTTGAAAGGTGAAAGGACTTTAAGTTCCAAGTTTTTATTTTCTTCTTGTTTCAAGCCTTTGGCTGGAGATGCAGATGCAGAGTCTTCATGTTCAAAATCACTTTTGATTTGTGGCGGATTCAGTTCTTGGTCATTCCCCGATTTCTTGGAAAAGAAATTTGAGATTAGGCTCTTCTCGTCCTTGAGTTTGATCTGTAGAACATGGGGTAGCTTAGCACAATAAATGTTTCTAAAATTAGGATTGGACGTCATAACCAATATCCATTGTGATGTAAATTCGTGGTGAAAGAAGCAAGAATGAAAATAGAAAAAAAGAAGCTGAAATCAATATCTATTGAAGAAAATTTCCCAAAACATTATATCTGCCTTCTCTAATGGCCAAATACCTTGTATATACCAAACTACCAAAATACGAGTCTGCGCAAACTACTAAAGAAGCTATGTGGGTTTAAAAAAAATAACATGGTCCTAGTAACAAATACACAAAATTAAAATAAAAGACCAAAAAAAAAAAACATAATAAAAACACATTATGCACATGTCATGCATCCCCGCATCACATTGTAGTGAAGTAAAAGGCTGTGGCTAACGCATCTATAGGAACAAGAGGATCGGGATTCATAGGATAATATTCGCTATGGTGATCTATCACAACTATCTGCTATATTCTGTGTGTTTTTATTGATAGTATTAACTATGACAAAATTTCTGCAAGCTCAACAGTTGGTTCCAAACTCAAAACCTTTTAACTACAGAAAACCCAAATATCAGATGACTGAGGTACAAGCATCAAGTGACTTTTGGCCTGAGAAATTTGCTGTGACCGCTAAAAATGTCTTATCCTGAGTCCGAACTGAAAACCAATGATCACAATATTCTGTTAATAGTCTTCCCCATATGACAACTCAAGACTCATTAACAACCTTTCTTTTAACGCGTACCCAGATGCATAGTATATAAATATATGCTTAACAGTTAGCCAGTATGCTCACCTCCTTGATACACTCAGGCCCATCAAAAGACGGTTTGCCCATTGCTGGTGTCACAAGGTACCACACCTATGCAAAAATATCCAGAAACAATGATCAACAATCACTTTCTCTTGATGTTAAAAGAATTAAAATAAAACGCAAACTAACTGACAAGAAGAAAGACCTTAAGGAAGAACTGGTCATAAAAAATCTACGTAATTGAAAAAGTAATAACTTCCAACATCTACATTGAAAATTCAATGATCGATGGTGGATCCTTTTGATGTTCGATGTTTTGCCACTTAATATCTAGATAAAAAAAAATGAGTTTCAAGTTTAACAATTCAAAATTCAACTATTTGGGGGAATTTTTCACAATTTCCTTTATATCAAATAATAAATACATCCACAGTTTGCAAAGAATCGTAATGCCCCACTACACTTTATTTTTTGAAATGCCATAACTAATGATTGCTAAAAAGGCTACGAAAGCATACCATTGGAAAGCTTTCAATTGATATTTTCACATTGACACCCACTATGGTTATTTTACTCAACATAAACAGTTGTAAAAGTAAGTAGTTTCTAGTTTTCTACATGGCCTTTGATGACTAAGAACAATTATAAAAATTAAGTTGTTATTCTAAATTTCTAACTTTTATCTAAAATACGGTTTATTAATCTGAAGAGTGCATGATGGGAAAAAAAGAAAGAAAAAGAGGGGGCTAGGCATGCTTGCCCAGGCTTTCCTCATTGCATATAAAGGACAATAATAAAGAATAAATCAAAGCCTCTGACTCCTTAGAAATTTAACGCTAAATGAACGGAAACACAAGACAGTTTTCCCATTGGAAGAATATTCTCACCAGATCAGAATCTTCGTACGGCTTAAGGATTGTGTTGAATTTGGATGAGGATGAACCACTTAGCCAGTCATCAACAGAGCTTTCATTACCCAAGATAACAGGCACCCTGTCTGCGGAGTTGCAAATGCATGTTCACCCATCAGAAGTTTATAGCCAGATGGTAAATGTTGCAATAGCACGTCTCAGATAACTCTGTTTTTTCCCTTTTTTATGGGGGGTCGGGAGCATAAATAAGGAAAACAAGCATCTAAGAGTGGTAGTCTTGAGATTAAAAACTTGTTTGTTCAAGAAAACAGAGAAAATAATACAAAACGAAAACATTTACAGTATTATTTCCACACTTTTCGCAGTCACCTATAAAGTACGGGATCCACATTTGTGACATTTAATCAGGCCAATATCAACCTTCAAATGCAAAACCAGTATAGTGATATAGTCATAAGATGCATAATCTGAATTTGTATCATTTTTTCTGCACCGAGCACAAGGAGAAACAACACTTTTATAGCCAAGAGCGCCGACACAGTTCTAGCATGCAGAAAATAACACACAACACAGTAAGTACAATTGAAGAAGATTTAAGAAGTGATCAATATTTTTCCACATATGAATACCATACAACCTTCATGGAGGAACAATTGGAAGGAGGTGTCCCTAGCAGGTTTATGGTCCATATGGAAAGAGAGAAATAGGAGGATCTTTGAAGGGGAAGAACAGTCCACGGCTCGATTTCGGGATACTCAAGGCACTCATTAGCCTCACTTCAGGTTGCAAATAATATGCAATCAACAATTGGGTTAGGGGTCGGGAAAGCATTGCATTCCCATAAGGGGGAACGCCACATCCCCCATATGCTACACTTTTTGTACAATATTTACCTCCTGTATATACATTATACCATCTAGTTTCTTTTGAATCTTTTCAAAAACAAAAAAATTAAAAATTAAAAAAGAACAAGAACAAGAAAATTTAAGAAGTGACATCCTAACCATTGAAATTATATGAAAAATTGTAACAATGAAAAAGTCTATGGTGAATAACTGACCATGTAGCCACTGCAAAGCTGACGAAGAAGAGGTCGTTAGAATAGTGAAAGTATAAAGAATTTCTCCTGCAAGGCATGTGCAGTATTATCAATGCCAATTATAGAGCAACATATGGTAGGTGCCATCTAAATGATACTGTTATATGTAGGATCTCCAAAAGAATTGATCATATGAGGTTTTGAGCATATTTAATGTTCATGCACACAACTTTGACCATTTGATTCTCATGGATTTTCCACACAGTAAGATGTGCAAAAGACAGAGGGTTAACTTAGCTACAAACCTACAATAGCCATAAAAAATCGTCCTAAAAACAACTTTCTCCAAAAATGAAAAGTAATGCTATCCTCCTCCGTCACCAAACCAAAAAGTATGAACATAGAAAAGATGATCCAAGTTGGGGGTTAATAAGAAATATGAGAGGAGTGAATATGAAGTGATAAAGGTGATTGGAACTGCATGAAGTCTTTGTTTCAAATTTAAACCAATTTCGAGACCAGGTTGTGACCCACTTCCTCCTGTTATTCTTGTTCTCAAAGGTTAGAAGAGAACAAACTTCAGACAATGGAGCTTCGCTGTACTGTAAACCATTATAATTATCTTCTTGATATCAAAATCCCCCTGCTACTTTTGTCTGGGAATGTAAGCCAAAGGCCAAATATACATTCCATCGTCATCATAAATATTTGAATGCGTGCATTGTTCATTCATTTGGTTATTGAGTTCTATGGCATTACTAGAAAATATTATACATACATACATACATATATATATAAATCCATGGACACCCAAGAAAAAAATTGGACAATTCCAGTTACCAAACCTTTCTAAAAGCACTTTTATAAACCAGATTTTCAAAGTGTCAATGTCATGAACTAGAAGAAGTTTGCTACTTTAAAAGGAGTCCCTCAACAACTGAGATAAATTACACATATCTTGTTTCGTATATCATAGTTAGTGGTGCTGAAAATCAGTTTCCTGACAGACAATTGCAAATTTACCTTCTGAGTTTGTCCATGAATCGTAAAGAGCTGCAAGCACCAGAGGCTGATCATTCTTAAAATGAATATAGTGTGGCTGCTTTTTAGATCCATCTTTCTTCCACTCATAAAATCTGCATACAAGTTCTTAAATAAAAATAGGAATATAACAAACAGGAATTAAATTGAAAAAGCTTTTACACTATGCAACTGCAGAACATGCAAGTCAAACTGATTCTGCCAACGTGGCTATCCCTGCCCAAGAAAAACTATATTTTTCTTTTTATAAGTTTTAAAATAGTCATTGTAGGGGTACCCCAATATTCACCAAAATAAATTGAGTACAATTTGTGATTAGAATCAAGATGTAAAGATCTCCAAAAAGAATACACAACTGTAGCTGGCTTAGCATACTAGCTCTATCCTTGCTTAAGAAACAAGTCTCAAGCACTTCGACACACAACTACACACACATAACAGATTTACCAAAAGGAAGAAGTTGAAAGCAAACCAAGGGAACATAGAGAAATGCGTACCCTTCCACAGCCAAAACACACCGATTATTAGGAATAAGGCGGCGGAAAGAAGCTTTTTCATACATTGACTCAGAACGGGCATTAAATAAGTATTGATTTCAAACAACAATTCATACCGTAAAATCAACTTAGAATATACAAGTATTGATTTCAGGATGAGCTAGCATTATTGAAAGATTGATCAATTGTCTTCAATAATTAAACGGCATTAAAATAGGGAAGGAAAGAAGACCTAACAGTTTCATCTCCCCATTCTAATTCTTCCCACTATTCATTACTCCCCTCAATGACCCGCAATGTGTTTTGGGCAATGTTGCAATCAAATGGTAGTTTCTTCAGTTTTGGACAGTGATTCACAACGATCTTCTCTAAGGCAGGAAAAGGCAAGGCACCCTCGACTATCAACCTCAAATTTGGAAGGTATTCTAGGTGTAGTTCCTTCAGGCTTGAGAAAGGGTTCAAATTTTCAACTGTAACTGCAACCCCTTTAACATCAACTATTTTGGCTATTTCCATGCAACGAAGCACTCGCAGAATCGTGAGGCTTGGAGCAAAAAGAAGCCACGTAAGATCTATCAGCCCATCACAACCATAAATATTTACGGCATCAAGTTGTTGAAAACATGGATAGGTGACACCTTTCGTCCATGTAATGGTTGACTTGGGGAGATCAACTAGGTTTAGAAATTTCAAGTTTGAAAGCAAGCCAGTCTCTTCCTCCACCCTTGCCCTACTTATCATTAACTCTTCCAATGTTGAACATTCTTCTATAGTTAATCTTTCAAGATTCTTCATGCTCCCAAGACATAACGATGTCATTGTTGAAACAAAGGATGACGACGACGATGATAATATAAGTGAAATCAAACCTTCACACTTCGATACACATAGGGACTGCACACACATTTGTAATTTGTTGCAGTTGACCAACTTCTGGAGAACAACAGTAGAAGTTACAGAGAATCCAACTGTATTCAAATGCTCCAAGCATTCCAGTTCCATTAGGCTTGCTGCAGGACCGTCACAATTACCATCGAATCCCCAATTTTCGAAAGCACTTTCAAATAAGTTCAAATATTGCAACTTGGAAAGACATGATATCACCCCTGCTGGAATTATGCTGAGAGAACGTGTCCAAGATAAATCCAAGAACTTCAAATTTACCAATTTCACAAACTCATCAGGCAAATTTCGGATTTGGGTGTATGCAAGATCAAGATATTGCAATTCAAACAAGTAAGTGATGCTTCTGGGCAAATGTGCAATTTTGGTTCCCTTCAAATTTAGAACCTTCAGTGTAGGCATAGACCGAAAGAAGTCGTCACTAATATAGCTTAAAGAAAAATTATTCTGAAGATAAAGGGTCAACAAGTTATTACATGATGTTGGTGCATCTTCCAGAGATTTTATATCATTACGCATCAGTGAGACCCTTTCTGCTTCCTTCCATTGATCGAATGGAGGTGCTTTAGACAAATTAGCCCCTGCCCGTACAAAATACTTGTTTTTCTTCCTCCCACAATCACAACCAATCCATATTGTTAAGTCTCGAATCACATCATGCATCTTAACGCGATACTCACTGTGAATACCATTGCCAGCCTCCAACAAGCAAACAACCTTTAAATTTCCAATGATATCATTGCCTTTGTTATAAGCTTCTTGCTTGCTTTCAAATCCATCCAAAAAACCCTCCCACATCCAACACTTTATAAGATCATCTTTTACAATTTCCCAGTCTTCCGGATAAAGGCAACAATACAAGAAACAAGACTTATGTGCATCATCTTTTAAGTTATCATAACTAAATTTCAAAAGGGGAAATACTTCATCTCCCATACCTGAAAATTCTGACGTGGATTTCTTCAGTACTGTTAGAGCATGCTTCCATTCTTCTGGTGTCTTCTTGCTAGCCATAGTTCTTCCAACAGTAATCAATGCCAGTGGTAAACCACCACATTCTTTTGCAACACAAGGAGCTAATTCAGGGATTTCTGGGTGCAAATTCAAGGTTTCTTCTCCTACCTTTTCTCTAAACAGATCCCATGCTTTCTCCGGACCTAAGCATTCAACTCTAATTTTCTTATTGGCTTCCATGTGCCCACACACCATTTCAGATCGGGTAGTAAACACTACTTTATCACCCTTGTTTCCAACTTGAGGATGGGGAATTCCTATCCTTTCTAAATCTACACGTTCCCAACAATCATCCAACAGCAGCACGAACTTCTTGCGTGATAACATGTTCAATATAGTCTCAGCTCTATCCTTCAGAAGCTCGTCTCCTTCCCATGGAAAACCCAAATTTTTTCCAATTTCCTTTTGAATCCTTCCCAAGTTTAGCTCCTTGGATACCACCACCCAAATCACCACACCAACATCGAGGCTTCCTTTGAGGAGATCAAACTTATTGTTAATTTTTTTTAACAGGGTCGTCTTTCCTACACCTCCCATTCCATATAATCCCATAATTCTAACATCATCCCCTTGAAGCAACTTCCAAGCCTTCTCAAATAAGCTTTCCATGCCCACTGTAGGGTTCTCGGGCACTGCTTGAACAGAGACTCCTTGCAATCTATTAGCTACTTCATCAAACGTGCCTTTGCCCTTTAACTCGTTAACAACTGAAAGCTTCCTAACCACTTTCTTGCCAAACTTGTAACTCGTCCAGCAGTTCTTAGGACAACAACCTCTCAGGCATCTTTCTTCAATTTGCTTGGAGCCTTGTTGTAGCATTTCATCTACCTCAGCTTCAACAGTTTCCACTCTTTCGAGTCAACCACCCACTATAGGTGTCCGCACCATTCGTTGTGCCTCGGCCATCTCGACCCTTCCCTTAACTTCATCTCTTACATGTTTCAATTCCTCCGTAGCATCCCTTAAAGCATCAAGGTTTTCTCTGAGGTTGCGGAGATAACTAGTGCGCCTTCCGCTACAATCCCACATATGATTGACGAGATCAATCGCCGGTCCAACAATTTCCATATTGATCTCTGTTATTGAAGACTCCAAAACTTTTACAGCACTAAGAGATCAAATGGGTAGAGGTGATCCTTACACAGCTTCAAGTAAATCTAGTGATTCAACAACAATAATAATATTTCATCAATAAAGAAGGGGATGAATAGTAGGCTAGTGGATGAATGGATGTAGGAAGATTAATCAGTATCAGGCAAATTAAAATGGCAATTTGATCATCAATTCCTAACTCTGTTTTTTGTACGTTGAAGCAATAATTATCAAAGTGGGACAATGAAAATGCTAAAACTCAATAAAGTCAGGAGACAAAGGCAAGTGAGAATGGCCCACTGTAATGGAGTGGTGGCCTTCTTTATGTCATGATGAAATCAATCCAATCTTTAATCTAATCTAAGCTAAAAAAATATGGAAATAGAGAGAGGGAGATACATGTATATAAAGAAAAAGTTATAAAAGTCCAAAGTCAAAAAGAAAATAGCAAGTAGAAATAAAGTGAGAGAAATATCGATTCAAAACCATTTACTGTATCTCATGGTCAAATCAATTCAATCTTTAATCAATTCTTAAGATTTTAAATTCATACTAAATCAAATCATAACCATATTATTATATTATATTATATTATATTATTAATATCTTTAGCCACCCCTATTACTTCTTGTTTTGTTTTTTAGGTCTACCACAACACTACCTTTCCCTCCCCTCCTCTCCTTTGGCAAAAAAAAAAAAAAAAACAAAAAAGAAAAAAAGAAAAAAGAAAAAGTGATACCCAACACTACACCAGCATTATTGAAGGCGTTATGAGAAAATGAGAAAATAAAGTTTAATCTCCCACACTCTCTCTCTCACTATCTTGTAATAGTATACTAGTTTGGTCATGTGTTTTGTATGTATAAGAAGCATATTTTAGTACATTAATAATATTTGTATAGATGACAAGTTAGCATGAAATAAAATATTAATGAATACTTTTTAGAATAATAAAGTCATAACTTATATAAAATAAGTTAACAATAGCCAATAGTTAAT
Source organism: Paratinospora sagittata (assembly GCA_035771175.1). Classification (NCBI taxonomy): domain Eukaryota; kingdom Viridiplantae; phylum Streptophyta; class Magnoliopsida; order Ranunculales; family Menispermaceae; genus Paratinospora; species Paratinospora sagittata. The sequence goes on along the minus strand of CM069601.1, from coordinate 35,698,890 downwards.
ATTCATAAATGATAGTTAAATAAACAAAATGACAAGAGAATAAAATAGATAAACAAACCCTCTTCAAATTAAATGCACACAATTAATATTAGAAAAAATGCATGTAAAAAAAGAATGAAGCTAAGAAATGTCATTCACTAAGTGCCCTATAGGAACAACTATTTGTGAGTGCAAGGTAAGGTTTATAAGTCAGCAAATGTGAGTTTTTTTTTTTATTTATTCAAAATGGACATCAGGAAAATATTGATTCTTCAATAAGTTGTTGCCAAAGAATAATAATAATAATAATAATAATAATAATAATAATAATAATAATGGCAATCATCTCCAAAATTAATATTGACTAATAGACAAAACAAAAGGAGTACTACTTACAAAAAATACTTAATTAATCAACTTCTAAATAAAAATAGAAGTTATAAGATAAGTGGATTCTCACAAAATAACACAATTCAATAATTAGATTAATGTTTATTTTAAAATAAATAATTATGATTTTTAAAGTTATTTTATGCAATATCGATAATAAATTCAATTATAATATTAATGCATTCGGTAAATGTGATTCTTTGAAAGTTTTAGCCTTAAACCTATTTGGACATATTTATTTAGAACAAATAAAAATGAACAAATATTAACTTGAATAAAAATCTATTTAATGATGAATAATTAATAAACTGAAAGTAGATAAATTTTAATAGTTTTACAAACCATCATCATTAAACAAACAACATAAAATAATTAGGTTGTTCAAACCCTAAATGTGGCAAAAAAAAAAAAAAAAAAACTCAATAACAAGAAATAGTAAAGGAAAGAAAAGGACTACTTGGTGGGTGCTGTTCAGTCGCTACGTAATATCCATTATTGACAAAATAAATATTTTTTAATCTAAATGGTTATTTCTATTTCCTTTTCTTCTCAATTTCGCTTTTTAGTTTATTTTTTTGATAAGTATTTACATTTGTCTTTTTTCTTTTTTGATAAATATGTATATTTTTCTACTTTGTCATAATTTAATTAGATTTAATAATTAATTATTTTCTTATCTAATAATTAATTGCAAAACTAAATACGATTAAATACTTGTAAATAAAAAACAAAATTAAGAAAAAAATGGAGATACATATTAGATAAAAAAAAATAGTTGTTTATTAAATCTAACTAAATAATGACAAAATAAAAAATATATACATATATGCTCCTAAGAAAAATAATAATATATTAAGAAAATGTGACAATATTTTTAAAATTCTCAGCCTTATTCTAAAAAAAATGCAAAAAAAAAAAAAAAAAGATTAAAAAAGGAAAAAGTGCGATAAATGAAGGTAAAACAACAAAGCTTAGTTTGTGACATGTGTCCCTTTAAAATCTTGACATATAATTAACAATTGTATCGATTGTAGATAGGGCACGCCAGGTAAACCCTCCCAATCAAGAAGAAAGAAACGATAAAGTGGGGATAAATATTAGTAAAAAAATTGAGAAAGAGGGATAAAATTGGTAAAAAAATAAAGAGAAAAAGAGAGAAAAGAAAATGTGAATGTTGAGGAATAAGAGAGAGATTGCTTTTAAATTAGACAAATATTTTTATTTTTCTTAATCTTATTTATTAATTTTTTTCCTTTTATTGACTTATATTCTTATTGTTTTAATTTTTTTGCTTAAATTTATTATATTAATTTATTTACATATATACATACACATTACATCATGATTGAAAATTTAAAAAAGCAGACCAATTAGCTCACTTTGAAGGCGATCGAGCAGAATTTTCTTCACTTTACTGTTATCTTTTTTCTATACCACAATAACAAAAACGGAGAAATTAATCAAAATTATATATGCTTAATATAATTAATTTAATTGACAAAAGCCACTCGAAGTCAACTTCTTTTACAAAAGCCAAACCCATCTATAAAAGTAATCAAAAGGGGCTGATTCGGAAAAAAAATAAAATAAAAAATAAAAGGTTCAAAAGGGTTTACGTCACTGATAAAGCTACAACCACAAGCTAGTGAGTAGTAACGCTTTTTCTCTCGTGTTAATCAGCAATTAGACAAGACACGTCATTGGCATGCCATATAACAAAGGAATTTTTAGCATTTGGGTCCTGCTAGTTTGAATTTTTATGGGAGAGGTCTCACATTTTTTAAATTTAAATTTTGAGTCATTTTCAACTCATTGGTCATTTTTTTATTAAATTGTTTTGTCTATCTCTCTATTAACAACTCACGTGACCCCCTCGATAAGCAAAGAGACCACATCGATAAAAAGAGAAACAAAAAAAATACACTAACAATAACCACTAATCGATTACTGATAACTAACCGATCGGTAACTAACATTCTAATCGATCATGCGAAACCTGAACGGTTACTAATAGAGCACTGATGACTAACCGACATATCATCGATCGGTTAATAACAATCGGGGAATCAATGGTGAAGGCCTATTAACCGATCGGTATGATGGGTAACCAATAAAAAATATAGGTGAGTTTCAAGGATTATTGGTAACCAATAAAAATATGATGCTATAGTTTTAAACCGACCGGTAAGAACCTTAACCTATAGGTGAGTTTCAAGGATTATTCTTTTTTTTTTTTTTACTTTTTTAATATTAATCTTTCGACAGGGATTTAATGAGGACGGCTAAGTTAACCGATCGGTATGATTGTTAACCGATTGCTAATTAACATTCAGGCCGAATAGTCACCGATCAGTGATCTATCGGTTAGTTATCGGGCATATTGGTAAAATTTCTATTTCCTAATGATCGTGCAATACCCAACCGATAACCGATGGATCACCGATAACTAACCAACATATCACTGATTGGTTACCGATCAGTGATCTATCATTTACCAAAGAGCTATCAGTGATCGAACGGTTACGTAGCGTTGTGAACTTATATATCTATATATCGGTCGCATCGGTAAATAGAGAAACCAAAGAAACCAACCAAGCATTCCACCCAAATTGCTATTTCCTAACGATCGCAAAATACCACCCCTGCCTGGTTACCGATCGATCACCGATAGCTAACCAACATATCACTGATCGGTAACATTCTGGTTGAACGGTCACCGATCGGTTCTCTATCATTTACCAAAGTGCTATCAGTGATAACAGTTAAGTAACGGTGTGAACTTATAAATCTATAGGGACGAACAAGATATGATCGATCGATAAAAAAGAAAACAAATGAAACCAACCGAGCATTCGATCCAAATTGCTATTTCCTAACGATAGTGCTATACCTCTGATCGGTTACCGATCGATGATAATCAGTTACCAATAATCGAAGAAACAAAGAGGCAAATCAGTCACCGCAAGGTAAACGATCGGGTAATTATCAGTAATCATTTCAGTCGGTTATGAAATTTTCAATTTGTAACCGGGCGGATACCGCTACCTTACCGTTCTTCAAGTTATCTCCTCGGTAAGTTAAGTGTACCGTACCACTTGACAGAAACTCGTCACCTCAATGTCATGTCGAACTGGGGAAGTATATTAACCCTCTACATTGACAATGAAGAGCCTATTCATTTACAAAGAACTTCAGACCGATTGAGGCGTTGCATGTTGTTAATATCACTCCAGATCCAGGCGTTGCATATCGTTAGAGGTTTCGAACGATGGTTGCATATCACTGCACTTTTCAAAAATGGTAAGTCCACTGCTTGTGAAAATTAAAGGAACATGGTATTACCTATTATGCGAGCTTTACCATATCTATTGAACTCTACTACATTCACTACTCACTCTTTACGAACTACTCTTTGCGCACTACTCACCCATGCACAGATTTGAACTGATATTTTGAAAAATCATCCATCATGTCCAATCATTACCGTAATATGCATTACCGATCTGTTATTTGTATATTCGTTATTTAACGATTAGTATCGATCTGTAATTTGTTTGAACATTATTTATCGGTCGGTTATTTATGTAATCCTTACTTATTGAGCGTTAGTTCCTTTAATCATTAATTATCGATCAATTATTTATCTCTCTCTATTTACCCATTGGTAATTTATTTGAAAATTATTTACCGATCGGTTATTTTTGTAATCGTTACTTACCGATCGTTATTTTTTATCATTAATTACCGATCGGTTATTTGTATGATCGTTATTTACCGATCAGTAATATCGATCGGTTATTTGTATAATAGTTATTTACCGATCAATTCAAGAAGTTGCTGATAGTTAGTTATGTTTCAACTCTAGGGATATTCTGTGCCTGTGTTATGTCACTATGGTGGTACGCGCAGCGTGGGAAAATCATTTGCAACAACCTATCATGGTGGAACATGTATCGCCATTACCGTAAATTATCCCGTGATGTTTGTGGACTTCAAGAGGCATGGGAGCTTTTGGACTTCAACACAACACCCATCCTTACAAATTCATCTACTATCACGAATACAAGCAAGAGATATTTACACACGATTTATCCGGACAAGATGATTTATTGACCATGTTTGATTTATTTGAATGTTATGATTGTGAAGATGTGATCATATACATTGAGAAAAATCATACAAGTACTGATCTAAGGATTTCCGACCTCAATGTACCATTCACGGCCTCAGAAGATGAATGCAGTGAAAATTACAATGTGAAATATCGGCACGGTGATCTTGACAGCCCTATAGTTGATGATGAATTTGTGTCATTTGATGATCAACATAATAGTCAGGACTGTTGTACTTCTCAATATTCAATGGATGCTGAAAATAACAATCACGGGCACAGAGATAACAATGACACTATAGTAGATGATGATTTTGTGTCATTGCATGATCCAATTGGCACACAGGAAGGTGGTTCTTCTCAATGCTCTACGGGTTCGAAGGTACATGATTACGTACTCATAGAATGTGCAATGAATGGTTATTTATTTGAAGAGGATGGTTTCACATAGAAAAGAGATTTTATCGTCGGCCAGCCATTTAAAGACAAACAAGCATTTGTAAAAGCATTGAGAGAGAATGCCATGTACAAGAACTTTGAGTATGTGGCTACCAAGATGAAGTCAGGTGTTGTATCTGCAAGGTGCATTAATGAAAATTGTCAGTGGAGGATACATGTATTCGTTGCCGGGGATCGTTTCACGATCAAACAATATGAGCCTAAGCACATTTGCTCTTTCCTGCTACGCAATTGTGGACATCGTAATGCCAAATGTTCTTATATTGTTCTATGAATTAGGGACCGTCTTGCCAGTCATCCTATGTACACACTTGCTAAAATAAAAATTGATTTTAACAAAGAGTATGGAGTGACATTGAGCTATCATATTGCTGGAGCAGTTTCTACTAGTAAAGAAGACATCATTATTGCTAATATAAATATCATAATCATATTCTGTATAAGACAAAGAAAGAAAGAAAGAAAGAGGGCTTTTCGGACATAAAATATCTTTTTAAAACTTATTTTGCAAAAATAATATAAGGTTTCAAGTGAATACATATTTTAAGAAAACATTTTACATTTCAAAAAACACGTCTTCCCATATATCGTTTTGTGTAAATATTTTAACTTCAATTAATTCGAAGGAATATATTAAAAAAGTATTTATCAAAAACGTTTTATCCTTATTAATGAATTTGAAGAAGTTACGTGGGGTATGAGAATGAAAAAGTTATTGATTCTCATATTTATTTTAAGAAAGTAGTTTTTTGAAAAATCAGATTCTTAAAAAGTAATTTCGATTCAGACGGTGATATTCATTATCTCAAGAATGTAATTACCCATAGAAAAATTTACAAAAAAGTCAAAACAGTACAACTGAAATTAAACGATACGAGGTTTGAGTTTCGGAAAAGGTCTCGTATTATTTATGATAAATAGTATGGATAAATAATTTTAAAGTACTAGACATTATTAAGTGAGCTGTATACTGGAATGAGACAATATTATGGATCTATAATTGTTGAAGTATATCCTGCGGGTTACTCATCACCTTAAATAAGAAATACTGTGTACAACTTAAGTGTGACAAATAAGTAAAAATCTTACTTTCTTCGAAAATCATTTTCTCGCATTGAAAAAATGGAAAGAAAAAAAAGACAAACACGAAGAAATCAAACAACTTTCTCATTCTCATATCCACTGGAATCAACAAATGTAAGTTGCTCCACCATTCTTATACTTTTCCTCTCCCCTATTCTTTTCTTATCAAATATAACCCATTTAATATTTTATTAAATATGACAAAAATAATAAATTTTTATTTTTATTTATAATAAGATTAATTACAACAAAGTACATTGAATAGTAAGAAATAATATTATAGTATGGATGTCAATAATCATATGAAAAGAGAAATCAATTTTTTTAGATGCACTATTCTACTAATTATACAATTCATTAACAAATTAATTACTAATTTAATTTATTTTGTCTGCACCAATTTTACACAGACAAATAGGTACGGTGGCATTTTGCTAACCATAACTATTATAATTATGGGGTATCCCACCATAATTATTTTATGCTGTAGATAGAAGTAAAAATAATAATTATAATATTGGGGTGTCGTGCAATCATAATCATCAAATTAAATTAAATTAAGAGTAGCCTTATTATGACAACCGGGCATTTAAAGATTTAGCTGTTTACATTTCAAACCAACTAAATGATCATTTATTACATTGTACTGATAGTAGAATATATAAGACGTGAATGGATAAGGTTCTCTTGTTCATGATTATATAAATATATAACTGACGACGTATGTATAGCTTCTCAATACATAAATAAACACAATTGTATATATATATATATATATATATACATAGAAATTGCTGATAATTAATCATCCAAATTGGGAAATTTCACAAAAGAAATTAAAAAATAAAAGAAAATTTACAACAAGTATTGATTTCAAACAACAATTCATACCGTAAAATCAACTTAGAATAATAAAAATACTGCTTTAATAATTAATCAATTGTCTTCAATAATTAGGGGCTTCAAAATAGGGAAGGAAAGAAGACCTAACAGTTTCATCTCCCCATTCTAATTCTTCCCACCATTTACTACTCCCCTCAATGATGCGCAGTGTGTTTTGGGCACTGTTGGAATCAAATGGTAGTTTCTTCATTTTTGGACAGTCCCTCACAAACAAATTCATTAAGGCAGGAAAAGGCAAGGCACCGTCGACTATCAACCTCAAATTTGGAAGTGAAATTAGGTGTAGTTCCTTCAGCCTTGAGAATGGATTCAAATTTTCAACTGTAACTGCTACCCCTTCAACATCAACTATTTTGGCTATTTCCTTGCAGCCACCCACTACGAGAATCGTGAGGCTTGGAGCAAAAAGAAGCCATGTAAGATCAATCAACACATCACAACCATAAATATCTACCTTATCAAGTTGTTGAAAACATGGATAGGTGACGCCTTTCGTCCATGTAATAGTTAACTTGGGGAGATCACGTAGGTTTAGAACTTTCAAGTTTGAAAGCAAGCCAGTCTCTTCCTCCACCCTTGCCCAACTTATCATTACCTCTTCCAATGTTGAACATTCCTCTATATCGAGTTTTTCAAGATTCTTCATGCTCCCAAGACTTAATGATGTCATTGTTGAAACGAAGGATGACGACGACGATGATAATATAAGTGAAATCAAACCTTCACACCTCAATACACATATGGACTCCACACACATTTGTAATTTGTTGCAGTTGACCAACTTCTGGAGAACAAGAGAATTTACAGAGAGTCCAACTGTATTCAAATGCTCCAAGCATTCCAGTTCCGTTAGGCTTGCTGCACGATCGTCACAATTACCATCAAATCCCCAATTATCGAAAGCACTTCCAAATAAGTTCAAATATTGCAACTTGGAAAGACATGATATCACCCCTGCTGGAATTATACTGAGAGAACGTGTCCAAGATAAATCCAAGAACTTCAAATTTACCAATTTCACAAACTCATCAGGCAAATTTATGATATCGGTCCCTGCAAGATTAAGATATTGCAATTCAAACAAGTAAGTTATGCTTCTGGGCAAATGTGCAATTTGGGCATGGCGCAAATTTAGAACCTTCAGTGTAGGTATAGACCGAAAGAAGTCGTCACTAATATAGCTTAAAGATAAATTATTCTGAAGATTAAGGGTCAACAGGTTATTAAATGATGTTGGTGAATCTTCCAGAGATTTTATATCATTATGCATCAGTGAGACCCTTTCTGCTTCCTTCCATTGATCGAATGGAGGTGCTTTAGACAAATTAGCCCCTGCTCGTACAAAATACTTGTTTTTCTTCCTCCCACATTCACAACCAATCCATTTTGCCAAGTCTCGAATCACATCATGCATCTTAACGCGATCCTCGCCATCACCAGCCTCCAACAAGCAAACAACCTTTAAACTTCCAACGATATCATTGCCTTTGTTATAAGCTTCTCGCTTGTTTTCAAATCCATCTAAAAAACCCTCCCCCATCCAACACTTTATAAGATCATTCTTCAAAATTTCCCGGTCTTCCGGATAAAGGCAACAATACAAGAAACAAGACTTATGTGCATCATCTTTTAAGTTATCATAACTAAATTTCAAAAGGGGAAATACTTCATCTCCCATACCTGAAAATTCTGGCGTGGATTTCTTCAGTACTGTTAGAGCATGCTTCCATTCTTCTGGTGTCTTCTTGCTAGCCATAGTTCTTCCAACAGTAATCAATGCCAGCGGTAAACCAGCACATTCTTTTGCAACACAAGGAGCTAATTCAGGGATTTCTGGGTGCAAATTCAAGGTTTCTTCTCCTACCTTTTCTCTAAACAGATCCCATGCCTTCTCCGGATCTAAGCATTCAACTTTAAATTTTTTATTGGCTTCCATGTGTCCACACACCGTTTCAGATCGGGTAGTAAATACTACTTTATTACCCTTGTTTCCTACTTGAGGATGGGGAATTCCTATCCTTACCAAGTCCACACGTTCCCAACAGTCATCCAACAGCAACACAAATTTCTTGCGTGATAACATGTTGAATATAGCCTCCGCTCGTTCCTCTTGAAGTTCATCGCCTCCTTCCAATGAACAACCCAACTTTTTTCCAATTTCCTTTTGAATCCTTCCCAAGTTTAGCTCCTTGGATACCACCACCCAAATCACCACATCAACATCGAGGCTTCCTTTGAGGAGATCAAACTTATTGTTAATTTTCTTTAACAGGGTCGTCTTTCCTACACCTCCCATTCCATATAATCCCATAATTCTAACATCATCATCTTGAAGCAACTTCCAAGCCTTCTCAATTAAGCTTTCCATGCCCACTGTAGGGTTCTCGGGCACTGCTTGAACATAGACTCCTTGCAATCTATTAGCTACTTCATCAAACGTGCCTTTGCCCTTTAACTCGTTAACAACTGAAAGCTTCCTAACCACTTTCTTGCCAAACTTGTAACTCGTCCAGCAGTTCTTAGGACAACAACCTCTCAGGCATCTTTCTTCAATTTGGTTGGAGCGTTGTTGTAGCATTTCATCTACCTCAGCTTCAACAACTTCCACTCTTTGGAGCCAACCACCCACTATGGGTGTCCGCACCATTCGTTGTACCTCGGCCATCTCGACCCTTCCCTTAACTTCGTCTCTTACATTTTTCAATTCCTCCGTAGCATCCCTTAAAGCATCAAGGTTTTCTCTGAGGTTGCGGAGATAAGTAGTGCGCCTTCCGCTACAATCCCACACATGATTGACAAGATCAATCGCCGGTCCAACAATATCCATATTGATCTCTGTTATTGAAGACTCAAAAACTTTTACAGCACTAAGAGATCAAATGGGTAGAGGAGATCCTTACACAGCTTCAAGTAAATCTAGTGATTCAACAGCAATAATAATATTTCATCAATAAAGAAGGGGATGAATAGTAGGCTAGTGGAAATTTGATCATCAATTCCTAACTCTGTCTTTTGTTATTAGCCTTACATTATAATTCAATATCAAGTGGGACAGTGAAAATGCTAAAAATTAAAGACTTAGGAGACTTAGCAACTTTCCGAGAAACTTCCAGAATGGAATTTAAGCTATATAGAAAGAAGATGCCACAACAATAGACCACTATAAGATTATAATATTATCTATTACAAAGTCCAAAGTCAAAAAGAAAATAGCAAGTTGGAATAAAATAAGAGAAATAGTGATTCAAAACCAATTACTTTATGTCATGATCAAATCAATCCAATCTTTAATCAATTCTTAAGATTTTCAAATCCATACTAAATCAAATTAAGATTTTATATAGTTGATCATAGTAATTGTGTTTAATGATATTTTAACAAATGTCTTAGAAGTAATTTTAAGGATAATTTAATAAATGTCATAAATGAAATCTAATGTTCAATATTGTTATAAGTTTAAGACAACACTTGTAGTATGTCACTATAAATCCACAACTTTTAATGACACCCATAGATAGAACACTTACATTAGTGTTGTTGTTTGATTTTAATGACTCATTTAAAATGTTATTAAAAGTTTAATTATTTTCTTTTATTGTGTATATAATTTACAATTTGGTAAAAGAAATTCGTTATTTTTCATTTCATCCATTATTATTTTATACAAATACATCATAAAATTATCTCTTTAAATAAAAAAGAACAAATTATGACATAATTAAGCACCTCTAAAACACTGAAACAACTAAGTAATTATAACCATTATCACTCCCTTCTTGATCCAGTGCTTCTTCAAGCTCCAATATCCTTCTATTCTTCTCATCAATGGCTTCTTGTAAACATTGATTCTCACTCCTCAGCACCCCAAACTGAGAAACAATTACTTCAATCTTGGCTTCAATGGCCTCATCACTGATCTCAAATCCACTTTCAACCACTCTCACCACACGCCACAGGTTCACCACAACCAACAACCCAGCCTCATCCCTCTTCAACACGAACTCCAAAACCAAAGCAACAATTACAACCACAGCATCAACCACATGACCCACTTGCTGAAAAATGAACCTCCTAATGCTACAGCTAGTGCCAATGCTTTACTAGACAGCGCAATAAGTATCGCGATTCCTCCCCAATGGAACAGTGTTGGGTGGTTTAATATGATCATGTTATAATTCGCATTATGATGATGATGACCTGACGACGATATTCTTTTGTTAGTAGTATCTTTATGGAAAGAGATTAAAGAAGAAGAGAGGTCTAGAACTGTGAAGACAAGATCAAGGAGGAGAAGAGAGGTTGTGAGGAGATGAAGAGGAGTGGATTGGAGGAAATTGGCCAAATAGGTCCTCCATGGAGCTTTTTTCTTCTTCTTGGTATTATGTTCATGGAGGCCATTTGAATTACAATTCATCATGAAATATTTGTGAAAGAAGTTTTGCCATCTTTGCCTCCAGGCCCAGGTTTGAATGAAATAAAAGATAGGATGTATGTTTGTTTATTCTCTCTTCTTCAGGGCACCAACCTCCAATGATTCAATTGTTAGATAAGGGGTTTGAAATAATCAACTGTTCTTTCCCCTCTTTATTCTTTTTCTTTTGAAAAAAAAATCTCACAATTACTAACATAAAAAAGGGTCAAATTTTATTGAGTGATCTAAAATTTATATGTAGTGAACTTTCAGCCAATGTATTTACCTACAAAGATATATTGCTATATCTATTTATCACTGTAAATCCTTTTTTGACTATCTCCTTTTTGAAGCAAAGCAAAATAAGTAATTGCTTTTATAACTCGCCACGATCAAGTAGATATCTCTTTTATTCATATCTTAGTATCAATAAGTAATAACTTATATCTAACCGAAGAATGTGCCACTTCATTACTGTGTCTAGGAATGAATCTTTAAATGAGAATGAAAATCAAATTTTTAAAAAAATGATTGATGAGAATCGAGAAATAAGAATGTTATATTACTGTGTTTGGTTATACATGAAAGTCTTACATAACTTTTTTACGAATATCATATTATTGTATTTGGTAGCACTTCAAAATCTTAAATTATAAAATAATCTTTATATTATTTTAATTCTTTTTATTTTACTTTTTTCTTCTTTTATAACCTTTTTATCAACTGTTCACATTCAGATATAGTCTTTTTTATTGTTATTCTTGCAATAACAGAGAACAGAAAAAACCTATGGTCTCAAAACCCAAACCTCCAACCTCAACTTGATGGGCCATTGAGTTGGGGTTGTTTTAATGGGCCTTGCAGATTACTTTGGGCTATCATTTTGCAAATTCTCTGTTGTACACTCTTTGCTATCTCTTCCTATACAATCAGCAACTCAAATGTAAGATTTTGACATTCCTATATAATAAGCAAAAAATGGTACAGGGATGTGTGGTATTCGTATGACACAGAGGATCCGAAGAAGTGAACCAAGACAAAGACGCTAGTGTAGAGAGAATCAAAGAATACAAAGAAAGAGAGAGCTCTTGAAACTGTAACACAGCAGTCAAGCTTGGTTGGATCATCCAATCGTGGAGGAAAAGCAAGAAGTGGAAGTGATCCATTCATGGTCTGCGCCTCGATCACTCAGTACAAGTCTCATGTACTCGTTTTCTCAGGTACCCATCTCCATTTTCTGCTTCTAATTTCAGTTTTTGCTGTTCAATTTATTGGGGTTCTATGATTTTTTTTAGAAATTGGGCTTACATGTGCTATGTGCTTGTTTTATTGATGTTAGATGCAAAATGGGTACTTTCTGGAATTACTTTTGGTTTTGTTGAGTTTGAGTTTCTGGAGTTTGATTGAACTCAATTTTCTGTTCTCATGATGATATTTAGCTGTTTTTTTTTTAATTATTTTTTATTCTTCAAACATGTCATCAAAAAAAAAAAAAAGAAGAAGTGTTGGGATGAACTGCATTTTGCAGGGTTATATTTTCTGTAGATTAAAGTCGATTTTTTATTTTTTATTTGTAATTTTTCTTACTAAAATGTTTTGATGTTGGAGTGTAGGATTTGAGGTATGGGATTCTTTGGATGAATTTGAAATGGGTGGTTTATTCTGATATCCGGGTCTTAATTGAATTTAAAAAAAGAATATTTTTTATGAACTTAGTCTTAGTGATTGTTAGCTTCTGATTCATATGTTATTTAACTTTTCCCTCAAGTAATCTTTTGTTTAGTTTCAATTTTATTTTCATTTATTTATTTACTTTTTCAATGGTGACACATCGACAGTCATGGTAGTTCTTGTGGAATATAGCAGTGGTTGGTTACTAAAAATTTCTAACATCTTTATGTCTACTTACTTGTGGTCTTTGTTTAGAGAGATGATATGGAAGTGCTTGATGAACCTCTCTATGCGAATTTTCTTCGAGTATCGGGTGTAGATAGGCCATACCGCAAGGAGCTTTTATCCAAAATGGTACTTAAAATGATTCATCATCTCGCTTTTTGTTTATATTAATTAAGATCAAATTTCATCAATGCCAACGTCTTATTTTTTTATCTTTATTTTTTAATTCAAACAAGAAAAAAGTGGAAAAATTACTACTGTTCTTGAATGAAGATGAAAAAGTTATAATTTTTTCAACAGAGTAATATGTGCAAAAGATGAGAAGTCTTTTTGATTTACAATTACTTGATAAGATGATTCATTTAAGTAAATAATTTTTAGTTACCTTAACTTAGCGAAATTTGTTTCTATAAAAAAAAAACTTAACCGAAGGTGGATAGAGCTGGTATTAGAGTTTCTTTGAATTTTGATTTCTCTAAGCCTAAATATTTGAAAGCCAACTAGTGAAGGTTCTGTGAAAGGTTTATGGATCTGTAAATCTGTGCCCATTTTACTTTAGATTAGGCGAACAAAATGATGGTGAAAGACATAATAATTTTTATTTTATTTTATTATTATTATTTTTACCTAGGATCAATTTTAAAATAGGCAATCATAGAAGTTTTTAAATTTGTTCAACTGTTTCTACTTGTTTTTGAAATGGTGACTCTTATTAGGAGATTACGATTCCTTCGTCCACTTAAACAAACACAGAAAAAAAGAAATTGGCAAGTTATTGAAGTCTAACTATTTTGGAGTTTCAAGTTTCAACTATGAATTACAGGACTTGATTGATATTTCAGATGAAATTCTTGTCAATAAATTAAAAATGGAAAATTATATGACTACTAAAATTAAAACTTTGGTTAACTTCCAATCAATGAAATAAAGAAAGAAGAAAAGTAGTTTGATAGAGAGGTAGAATTCTAGATTAACTTCTTGCAATGCACATTTGCAAAGAGATATGCAAAAATAGCTTTTCACTGTTTTTATTTTGCAATATTCACTGATTTTGATGTTTCACTTATCTCTTTCTTGGTTTCATGGAGTGCTATGTAATTCTTTTATGATATCTCTTTATTTATTGCCATTGATTTTGAAAATGGTTGAAATGGTAGGACTCTGATGGTGATAGGGTTGTTAAAGATGTGATATTTGGTCCTGCAAAAAAGAAATATAGGTTCTGCAAGGTATGTATCACTCTTGGACATCATTGGTGTAATATGATAATTTTTGTGAGATTAGTAGACTGAAGGATTTATTCTTTGGTTTAACAATGCTCGTGGTTTGGAATTGTGAACATTAGATCTATTAATGATGTTAGATGGTACTTGATGTAAAATATCAATACTTTGTTTTAAATTTATTTTCTTGTTATTGTTTTGAAGTTGAAGATTACCCAAGGAAAGGGATGTCCTGCATTCTAGTCCACTTCTCTGGTTGTTCCAGAAAGTATCTTTCAGTAATTATCTTTGGTCTTCTGTAAAGGCTTCTGCATCTCTAGCACCCAAATTCTCTGTTTTTATTCAGTCTGTCCTTCATACTCTTGTCAAGTTCCTTTATCATTTCTAAATTCTAGCCCATTTACTGTCTCACTTGAGTTTAAGATGCCTAATCCTTGACCCAACCGTGTTAAACAAAACATTGTTGGTTGCAAATTTGTATTTGAGAAAATGGTGGTGCAACTTATTGAGAAGTTCAGTAAATCAACCAATTCTTGAAAGTTTGGTCGCTCTTGGCGTAGTAAAAAAATTAATATTTTTTGAGGTTATCAACTTTCTAGGGTGTGGTGAAATAATCATAAATTTTCTACTTCCTGATAGTGTGACAAAAGTTGCTAGTTTTCCACTTAATTTGAATTATTGTAGAATTTCTAATTTTTTGTTGCTGGATTTGTTTTTCATTTTTAAAACTATACGTAGGGGCCCATTTCAATGTTTACGGCCATGTAATTTGATATTGTATTAGATTAAATTTTGTTTTAAAGGTAAAATTTCTGACAAGAAAAAACCCCAGCATTTGGCAATAAATCATAGAGAAATTTATATTACATGCATTGAAATTATTGTTTCATGGAAATTGGTATTTTTCTATTTTATTTTCGTTTATGAGCGAACTATTAAAGCTATTTTGCATCTATGTGATTGTTAAGTTTTGGGCATAGGCTTTGGATTTAAGAGGCGGTTTTTGCATTTGTTCTCGAAGTTATTTTTTTATATTTTTCCTAGCCTTTTCTACTATGCATTATCTTAGTTGCCCTCGAGGTTTTGTGGTCACTGCAATTCTGAACTCATAAGTTTTCGTGATCCCCCTCTTGTTCTTTGAGTTTATTTATTTTTCAATTCCTTTGAAGTTCTCACAAGTGATTTAATCCGGAGCTGCACTTTTTGTTATGGCTCATAGTATGACTTGTACTAAGTGCATTGTTTTAAGCTTGTTTGTTTCAAGTTGGAATCATCTTCACTGGAAAACCCCTAGGCACAGGATATAAACTTTGGGAAGAGTGCACATTGTAGATACTTGATACGTGTCCTGGTTGTGCAAACATGTGTATTTTTTTTTTTTTTTTTCCGATAAGGTGTATCTTTTAAACTTTCTTACACTTATTTCCTTTTCTACGGCACATGACAAAACAACGGGTACCTGGATAGACAGATGATCTGATGAAGATTGGAAAGCACTTCATACTGATAAGAAATGCCTTTGACATTTTGGTAAGATGTTCATGAAATTCATTTTTGAACTCGAAGTTCCTTCTGGTATGGTTTAGTTAAGTCTTCCTTTCAAGTATCCAGTTCATTATTAGGTCTTTTGTGGAAATGATACTTTCTAATTCTTATTTCTTTCTTTAACTATCTTTGCGCTTGGATTTTGTTGTTGGACCTCTGTTGCCATATAGTTTAACTGAATGCACATGCTTTCTATAACAGTTTTCCTTGATGTTGTGATTTTTAAGTTTCCTTGCTGGCTGTTTTAGTAATATTTATCTATAAAAAGTAAAAAAAAGTATCTATCTCATGTGGTTAATGTGATTAAGATATTCCAAGTTCTCTCTCTCTATCTCTCTCCCTCTCCATTGGTTATTCTTATCATGTTCGTTTGTTTTGTAACATATGTAACTACCTAAATATCTAGACGCGTCAGTCAGTTTAATATACACTCCAGTTAGATTAGCTAACAACCTCAGTGTGTTAACATAGTTACATATCATGAGTCTTGAACCGATGTAGCAGAGTCTTGAACTGATGTAGCATGAGCTTCTCTAAGAACTAGTCATAAAGAATCTATGTAATTGAAGAAGTAATAACTTCCAACATCTAAATTGAAAATTCAATGATCAATGGTGGAGATTTTCGAGAATAATTGTGAAAATGGATTTGTACATCTTCTGAATTGTAGTTCTGAGCCTATGTTCTTTTCTTTTTGGCTGGCATTTTTCAGGCAGACTTTGTAGAGGAGCTCCTCCATGGACGGTTGATACAGGATCAATTTGTACCACAATGTTCACAGACTACCGATGGCTGGTTAACCTCTCTTGACTCTCTTGTACAAACATATATACAATTGTTTAATTGATTCCAGATCCAACAATTTTATATAATATTTGTTTCTTCTTGCTTTGCTGGTGCACATTCATGGTAGCTATATTTTGGTACAATCTGATCAGTTGTATAAATGCACTTGCAGGGATGAACATCTATGCAGTTTTCTAATACCTCCTGGTGTGAACCTATACCTTAGCTGGAGGAAGAAGAAGAATTGCATGAAGAGCACTCTATTATTATTATTGCATGTAATTGTTGTGGTGGGTTTCTTTTTATTTTCTTTTTTTGGTTTGGGTTGAGGAGAATGATGTAATTTAATTGTGTACACTCCATTGTTATTAATTTAATTAATATTTGGTATTTATTTTAATATTTTGCCCTCTCACCACCAAAAAAAAACAGGCTGTTTAAACCCAAAAAAAAAAAGAAAAATTCGCTGCTATTGCATATTGAATACTAGTGAAAGACAACGAGGGCTATAACAACGTTTGGTGCAATGGTTAAAAGCAGTTGTGGATGACTTTAACCGTTGTTAAAAGTCTATATTGTACTAGGGCTGGATTGGAGGAAATTGGCCAAATGGGTCCTCCATGGAGCTTTTTTCTTTTTGGTATTATGTTCAAGGAGGCCATTGGAATTACAAATCATGAAATATTTGTGAAGGAAGTTTTGCCATTTTTGCTTCCTTGCCCAGGTTTGAATGAGATTGTCTACCAAAGTTTGGGTATCATTTTATTGGATCATCCAATAAAATGATTTGAGTATATTATATATATCTTAAGTAGTACTATTAGTAAAATTTAAGGGTAGCCTTATTAGTAATATCGCAAGTGATTATGACAAAGATTTAGCTGTTTTCATTTCAAACCAACTAATGATCATTTATTACATTGTAATGATGGTAGAATATATAAGACGTGAATGGATAAGGTTCTTGATATATGATTATACACACTTGTATATATATATATATATATATATACACAGAAATTGCTGATAATTAATCATCCAAATTGGGAAAGACTTTCCAAAGAAGGAAATTAAAAATAAAAGAAAATTTACAAGTATTGATTTCAAACAACAATTCATACCGTAAAATCAACTTAGAATAATAGAAATACTGCTGATTTCATGAAGTTTCAGGATGAGATAGCATTATTGAAAGATTGATCAATTGTCTTCAATAATTAAACGGCTTTAAAATAGGGAAGGAAAGAAGACCTAACAGTTTCATCTCCCCATTCTAATTCTTCCCACCATTCTTTTCTCCCCTCAATGACCCGCAATGTGTTTTGGGCACTGTTGCAATCAAATGGTAGTTTCTTCATTTTTGGACAGTGATTTACAGCGATCTTCTTTAAGGCAGGAAAAGGCAAGGCACCCTCGACTATCAACCTCAAATTTGGAAGTGAATATAGGTTTAGTTCCTTCAGCCTTGAGAATGGGTTCAAATTTTCAACTGTAACTGCAACCCCTTTAACATCAACTATTTTGGCTATTTCCTTGCAATGACGCACTTGCAGAATCGTGAGGCTTGGAGCAAAAAGAAGCCATGTAAGATCTATCAACGCACCACAATCATCAATAAGTACTACATCAAGTTGTTGAAAACATGGATAGGTGACACCTTTCGTCCATGTAATAGTTAACTTGGGGAGAGAAAGTAGGCGTAGAACTTTCAAGTTTGAAAGCAAGCCAGTCTCTTCCTCCACCCTTGCCCAACTTATCATTACCTCTTCCAATGTTGAACATTCCTCTATAGCGAGTTTTTCAAGATTCTTCATGCTCCCAAGACATAATGATGTCATTGTTGAAACTAAGGATGACGACGACGATGATAATATAAGTGAAATCAAACCTTCACACCTCAATACACATAGGGACTCCACACACATTTGTAATTTGTTGCAGTTGACCAACTTCTGGAGAACAAGAGAATTTACAGAGAGTCCAACTGTATTCAAATGCTCCAAGCATTCCAGTTCCGTTAGGCTTGCTGCACGATCGTCACAATTACCATCAAATCCCCAATTATCGAAAGCACTTCCAAATAAGTTCAAATATTGCAACTTGGAAAGACATGATATCACCCCTGCTGGAATTATACTGAGAGAACGTGTCCAAGATAAATCCAAGAACTTCAAATTTACCAATTTCACAAATTCATCAGGAAAATTTATGATATCGGTCCCTGCAAGATTAAGATATTGCAATTCAAACAAGTAAGTGATGCTTCTGGGCAAATGTGCAATTTGGGCATGGCGCAAATTTAGAACCTTCAGTGTAGGTATAGACCGAAAGAAGTCGTCACTAATATAGCTTAAAGATGAATTATTGTCAAGATTAAGGGTCAACAGGTTATTAAATGATGTTGGTGCATCTTCCAGAGATTTTATATCATTATGCATCAGTGGGACCCTTTCTGCTTCCTTCCATTGATCGAATGGAGGTGCTTTAGACAAATTAGCTCCTGCGCGTACAAAAAACTTGTTTTTCTTCCTCCCACATTCACAACCAATCAATTTTGCCAAGTCTCGAATCACATCATGCATCTTAACGCGATCCTCGCCATCACCAGCCTCCAACAAGCAAACAACCTTTAAACTTCCAACGATATCATTGCCTTTGTTATAAGCTTCTCGCTTGTTTTCAAATCCATCTAAAAAACCCTCCCCCATCCAACACTTTATAAGATCATTCTTCAAAATTTCCCGGTCTTCCGGATAAAGGCAACAATACAAGAAACAAGACTTATGTGCATCATCTTTTAAGTTATCATAACTAAATTTCAAAAGGGGAAATACTTCATCTCCCATACCTGAAAATTCTGGCGTGGATTTCTTCAGTACTGTTAGAGCATGCTTCCATTCTTCTGGTGTCTTCTTGCTAGCCATAGTTCTTCCAACAGTAATCAATGCCAGCGGTAAACCAGCACATTCTTTTGCAACACAAGGAGCTAATTCAGGGATTTCTGGGTGCAAATTCAAGGTTTCTTCTCCTACCTTTTCTCTAAACAGATCCCATGCCTTCTCCGGATCTAAGCATTCAACTTTAAATTTTTTATTGGCTTCCATGTGTCCACACACCGTTTCAGATCGGGTAGTAAATACTACTTTATTACCCTTGTTTCCTACTTGAGGATGGGGAATTCCTATCCTTACCAAGTCCACACGTTCCCAACAGTCATCCAACAGCAACACAAATTTCTTGCGTGATAACATGTTGAATATAGCCTCCGCTCGTTCCTCTTGAAGTTCATCGCCTCCTTCCAATGAACAACCCAAATTTCTTCCAATTTCCTTTTGAATCCTTCCCAAGTTTAGCTCCTTGGATACCACCACCCAAATCACCACATCAACATTGAGGCTTCCTTTGAGGAGATCAAACTTATTGTTAATTTTCTTTAACAGGGTCGTCTTTCCTACACCTCCCATTCCATATAATCCCATAATTCTAACATCATCATCTTGAAGCAACTTCCAAGCCTTCTCAATTAAGCTTTCCATGCCCACTGTAGGGTTCTCAGGCACTGCTTGAACAGAGACTCCTTGCAATCTATTAGCTACTTCATCAAACGTGCCTTTGCCCTTTAACTCGTTAACAACTGAAAGCTTCCTAACCACTTTCTTGCCAAACTTGTAACTCGTCCAGCAGTTCTTAGGATAACAACCTCTCAGGCATCTTTCTTCAATTTGCTTGGAGCGTTGTTGTAGCATTTCATCTACCTCAGCTTCAACAACTTCCACTCTTTGGAGCCAACCACCCACTATGGGTGTCCGCACCATTCGTTGTACCTCGGCCATCTCGACCCTTCCCTTAACTTCGTCTCTTACATTTTTCAATTCCTCCGTAGCATCCCTTAAAGCATCAAGGTTTTCTCTGAGGTTGCGGAGATAAGTAGTGCGCCTTCCGCTACAATCCCACACATGATTGACAAGATCAATCGCCGGTCCAACAATTTCCATATTGATCTCTGTTATTGAAGATTCAAAAACTTTTACAGCACTAAGAGATCAAATGGGTAGAGGAGATCCTTACACAGCTTCAAGTAAATCTAGTGATTCAACAACAATGATAATATTTCATCAATAAAGAAGGGGATGAATAGTAGGCTAGTGGATGAATGGATGTAGGAAGATTAATCAGTATCAGGCAAATTAAAATGGCAATTTGATCATCAATTCCTAACTCTGTCTTTTGTTATTAGCCTTACATTATAATTTAATATCAAGTGGGACAGTGAAAATGCTAAAAATTAAAAACTTAGGAGACAAAAGCGTGTGAGAATGGCCAACTATAAGCAACTTTCCAAGAAACATCCAGAATGGAATTTATGCTATATGGAAAGAAGATGCCACATCAACAGTTTCTTTAGATGCAATATTATACTAATTATACAACTCATTAACAAAATTAATTACTAATTTATTTTGTCTATATTCAACCCATGCATTTTATATAATTTAATGTCTGTACCAAATTCACAGAAAGTTACACAACAATAGACCTATAGGTACCGTGACATTTTGCTACCACTATAAGATTATAATATTATCTATTGTAATCTAAAATTGAAAAACAAAAAATATTTTAATTATATCCGATAATAGACAAGTATAAATATATTTGAAGATTGGAACCCGATTTGAACTAGTGAATTTTTTATGTTATTCTTCCTTTGAAAAGTAATAGAAGGGAATAGCTAAAGTGGCTAAGACCTAATAGCATTAGCCTGATAAAAAGCATTTGGGAATTAGAAAAGGAGTCACACTGGATTATAACTTTCCATGATAAAAGAGAGATATATTGGTTCAAAACCACTTAATTTATGTCATGATCAATTCAATCCAATTTTAATTCAATTAAGACTGGGTTATGTTCATAGATTTTCATTTCATGTCACGTATTCACTTTAGGCCATAGCCAATTAATTTATGTAATGATCAAATTGCTTTGACTTCATGAAAATTTTCCCTAGTAACATTCATCATATCTTTCTAGTAAGTACCCATAAGAGCATTCAAGGTCAGTAAGATCTCACCAATATCAGGATGTGATCTCTCCCCTGTGAGGAAGACATGAATTCCATTCTTAAGTTCGATCCAACTTCAACCCGGATCTTTTCTCACATTATCATTCCTTATCTTTTCCGTCTCATCCCAGTCATGCCCAGCAGCGTACATGTTTGATAATACTAAAAGATAACTTTGGTTCTGATCTGGATTCTGTTCAAGAAACTGATCTGCTGCAAATTGTGCCAGTTCGGTCTTACCATAAATCCGGCAAGAACTAAAGAAGGCAGTCCAAACACTTATGCTTGGCTTCATCGCCATTTTTTTTTATGAATTCAAGCGCTTCGCACAAGTACCCACCTCTGCATAAAAGATCAACCATGCAAGAATAATGCTCTGGTCCAGCAGGTATAAAGTGTTCTTCAGTCATTAATCGAAAATATCGCCACCCTTGATCAATTAGGCTGCCATGGCTGCAAGCTGATAATACCTTCAGCAAGGTGATTTCATCAGGTTTGGCGTTTGATCCAAGCATGAGCTCAAACAATGTCAGAACTTCATCAAACCGGCCATTTTTTTTCCATAGGCAGATATCATAGCAGTCCAAAGGAATGTGTATGGTGAAGGAATTGAATCAAATATGAGTTTCGCGTAGTTAACACAACCGCATTTTGCATAAATGTCAACTAGAGCATTTCCAGCAACTATTACGGCATCTAAACATCAAAAATCAGGTTTTGGAACTATGGAGCTTGCTCCATGAGAAGAGGAGCTCGTTCCATGGACTTACCTAGAAGAGAAAAAAATTTGGTCTTTGACGGAGCACTCTTTGAGCTAGGCTGAGATGAAAATTTTGATCAGTCTTTGATGGAGCGCGCTCTATGAAGAAAATTTCCAAAATTTTATCAACCAGACTTGGTGGAGCACGTTTCACTCTTGAAGGAACGCGCTTCATGAACCCAGAGATCTAGATTTTCACATTTTCAAGTTGGTGGAGCGCGCTTCATGTTGGACAGATCAAAATTTTGACAGTTTTTCATGTGGGCCCAAAATCTTCTATAAAAGCCACCAATACTTTATTTTCGGCTCATTTGCTCATTTTTCACTTAGAAAAGAGGGAAAAGCGCTTGGAGAAAAAGAAAACAAGGGGAGAGGAGAAAAAAAAGGGAAAGGGCTAAGGTTTTGTGCATTTTTGCCCAAAAACCCTCTAAAGTATCTCGATCTTCCTCATCTTCTCTCTTCTATCTCTTTCATTCATGTATGCAAGTTTTCTTTTTACCCAGGGTTTGCTATGAATCCTGGATTTATAAGGTTCCAAACCTAGGGTTTGCATGTTTAGGCTATTTGAAGCTTATTTAAGATGTTAATGGTCTTTCTCTAACCTAGAACAACACCTAACAAGTGTTTTCCACACATGAATCCCATAATTTAAGAGGGGTGGTGGAAAACACATTTTGGAATGAGGTCTTGCATAGAGCTATGTGTATCTAGAGGGTGTTGGGAGTCCATTAATGGTGAAACCCCAAATTTCTAACAAGAAATTGGTAGGGTTATGTATATTTGACCTAAACCTAGGTTTGGGACTTAGTTTCCATTCAACTCGTATATGATATATGTTGAATATATGGGTAAATGTGGATGTTTGGTAGTTTAATTTACTGATTTTGATTGGTGAAAAACCTAAGTGTAGTGTAATATTGGCCTTAGGCCATGATATTTGAGAAATTGCATGAAATTTGAAGATTTGCCCAAATTTAGAGATTTTGACCTAGACTTGGTCAATTGATGAAATTGACTTGGGAAATAGTCTAATTGACCCTAATTATGAATGAATGCCTTGTATTATGATGGTTGGATCATGGAGATCAACCTATTGCATTCAATTGGGTTAAGTATGGTTTAATTTGATATTATATAGTTGAATTGAGCAATATGGAATTGACTCATGCATATAACCATTTTAGAATCTAAATTGGCTATGAAATTGAGTTTAAACATGGTTGTTGGGCATACTTTTGGACTGATTTTTAGTAATGTATGAACAATGTTATATGCAGGGATTGTGATTGATTTAAGTAATCCAAATAGGCCAATTGGTGATTGAGGTGCATTGAGGTGATTTGTGGCATTCTAGTGCTTTCTTGTGGTTGGAATTGGATTGGCTAAGTCTATCCAATCAAGTTGTGAGTGTTTCCTTACTTGTTAGTTTCTATATGTGGCATTGTAGTATAAAGTGTTTTAAATGTTTATCTATTATAGTGTGCATGATTTAACGATTCATGAAATGTATTTGAGTATAGTCCAGTTGGGTTAGCAATTTGAGTTAGATTTCCTAGCATGGGATTTTCTTTTAGGGAATTCCATTGAGCCGAATGGTAATTCTCAATTGTGAACCTTGCAGAGGGTTTTAAGGGTAAGTACAGATGAGTTTGCCTAGACCTGAAATATGGTTTGGGAAGGATTGTAACTCGGTGGCTTGACCAATCCCTTGGAATTCCTAATAGAATACGGATAAGAGGTCGATCGGGCATGAGTTTCGTGCACTCATGTTCTTGTATTGATTCTTATCTAGGAGGTATTTAGGATTGCATGAACTTGTTTATAAATGACATGCATTGTCTTATTTATGACATGACGCATTATATTGAGCATATATGTACTTTTGTTTATATCCATGTTGTTTAGATGGTTTTAATGATCTTGAAATGTTTTACCCAAATGCATATATATATTGTCACTTGTAAAAAATATTCACTGAGCTTGTTGTAGCTCACTCCTCATTTTTCTCATTTCAGGTTCGGATACGAAGGGGAAGGAAAGTTGCGGAGCATTTTCCTATACTTTTGTGATGTAGGAGTTTTAGTACTTTTTTGTATTTTTATAAATTGTACTATGTAACACATAATGATTATACTTAATACATAGATTAGTTTGTATTTCTTAGTTAGGTATGATTTGGTATTTTTGGACATTATGGACTTACACAAATTTTTATGGTTGTCATTTTGGGATGTATTTACATTGATGATCTATTTTTGTCCATTTGTTTTGATGTTGTTTATTGAGATTATAGTGTGTTATTAGAAAGTTGACATGATCGGGTGTATCAAGAGAAGGTATACTCGGAGTTATGTGCTGATCATGACACAATTAATTAATGTCATGATCAAATCAATCCAATCTTCAATCAATTCTTAAGATTTTCAATCCATACTAAATCAAATTAAGATTATAACCAGATCAAATCCAATTCAATTCCCCGTGCAAAAAATAAAAATAATTCAATTCTATTGAGATTGGATTGTGTTCATAGATTTTCATTTTATATAATGCATTCTGAACAAATGTGTTTTATTCTCAAATAAATAGTAATATTACAAAGTATTGATTACATTTCTACCAATCTCAAGAACTTCAATTGACAAAAACTGTAAGGGCTCTGATCCCATGCATAGAATACAATTTTTTTGAACCTATGAATTTTTTGAAACTCTGAATTAATAACTATACACTCCTAATATTTTTCTTCTGTAACTCATTTGCTATGATTCAAGAAAAATAGTAATTGTCATCTAGAGCCTAGCGTACATGGCTTGGCATGGCATGGCACTCCTACCAACAAGGTAGGAGATTCAACCCCCCCCCCCCCCCCCCCCCCCAATGGAATAAGTGGGGGGTATTATTTTTTAAAATAAGTGGAAGTCTGAACCAGTGGGTTTGTATGGTCCTTTGGTCCTTCAGGTTCCATACGCCTTCCATCGATGCACATGCCTTCTGACCTAATTGGATTCTCAAATATTTTTAACTTATAAAAAATAAAAAAAAATCTATTTAATTATGTGGAACACATGTCCCAATTCTCACTAGTGCCAATATATAAGACTTAATATAATAATAAATGTTAGCTAAAAGATTTGATCGCATTAAGATTGTGTGCGGAAAACATTCAAATCAACTTAATTAAGTTTTTTTTTATTTCATTGATCTTAATTAAGTAAATTATTGAAATTACAATTCAAAATATTCAAAGTAGGTGCAACTCTTCGAGACTAACCAAAAAAAAAAGGTGTATATATATGTGTGCGTATTCAAATCGAGGATCCCAAGGGATTGATTTATAATTCAAGAATATTCCACATTTCATTACAAAGAAAAAGAGTTTTTGTTTCTTAAAGAGTATTACAAAAGCAAATTACGACAAAATCATCAACTGATACTGCACCTTTTAACATGTTGATTTGGCACATACAAAAAACAATAGAAACCATAACATCATAAGGCTTGCTTCCATCTCTGAAACGATAAACATCCTTTTTTCTAGTGATTTTATTCTCCTTATCTAACTATATTTACATGTACATGAGAAAAAAAAGCTAGTCCCAGGTCCCTAATTCTCTTAACCTTTTCCAAAGTAAGAGAAGAGTGTTGGTTGGTTATCACCAGCATTCTTCATATTACCTTTCTTCTTCTTCGAAACACTCATGCCTAGCTTTGCAGCATTCTCCTTTGAAAGGTGAAAGGACTTTAAGTTTCGAGTTTTTATTTTCATCTTTAGATAAAAGAAATTATGCAGTTTCTTCTTCTTGTTTCAAGTCTTTGGTTGGAGATGCAGATGCAGAGTCTTCATGTTCAAAATCAATTTTGATTTGTCGTGGATTCAGTTCTATGTCATTATGATTTCCTTGGGTTTGACCTGTAGAACACGGGGCAGCTTAGCATATAATAGTTGTTTCCCAAGGCGCACAATAAGCGTTTCTAAAATTAGGATTGGACGTCAGAACCAATATCCATTGTGATGTAAATTCGTGGTGGAAGAAGCAAGAATGAAAATACTTACAAAAAAAAAATAAGAAAAAAGCTGAATTTTCTATTGAAGAAAATTCCCCAAAACATTAGATTTGCCTTCTCTAATTACCAAATGCCTTGTATATACCAAACTACCCAATACGAATCTTAAACTGACACAAACTACTAAAGAGGCTATGTGGGTTTAAACCAAATAACATGGTCCTAGTAACAAATACATAAAATTAAAATAAAAGACAAAAAAAAAAAAACATAATAAAAACACATTATGCACATGTCATGCATCCCCACATCACGTTGTAGTGAAGTAAAAGGTTGTGGCCAACGCATCTATATGAACAAGAAGATTGGGATTCATAGGATAATATTTGCTATGGTGATCTATCACAACTATCTGCTATATTTTGTGTTTTTATTGATAGTATTAACTATGACAAAATTTCTGCAAGCTCAACAGTTGGTTTCAAACTCAAAACATTTTAACTACAGAAAGCCCAAATATCAGATGACTAAAGTACAAACATCAAGTGACTTTTTGCCATGTTTTTGTAGGATTGAGGTGAACTTTATGTACTTACCACCCCAATCTGACCTTAAGCACTTTATTCTTGAATTGAACTGATTTTCCACTAAGGATTTAAACACCTCAAACACTGAAATAGCATTAGATTTCTGCTTCAAAGGATATATCCAAGTATATCTAGTAAAGTCATCTAAAAAATGAATATAGTAACGAAATCCTTGATCAGATTGAATGGGTGCTGGACCCCAAATATTATTATGCAGTAGTTCAAGTGGAGCATATGCACGACTAACAAATTATGCTAAGGTAGTTTATGTGATTTACCCAGTTGAAAGGCATTGCAAAGTTCACACACTTTATTCAAACCAGAACTCAGATTACACACTTGCAAGATTTGAGACGGTACTTTACTTTATGGATGTCCAATTCTCCTATTCCAGAGATCGCTAAGGTTCATCCTGGATTAACATGATGTAGTGGTGTAAACAACAACATTCTTCAGATTCAGAGAGTTTGGAAATCCTTGATTATGTTGAGCTTGATAAAGTCCTTCTCGAACACCTCCTTTAAGCAGTATTTGTTTCGTTTGACAGTCCTTAACAATCCAATGAGTAGAATGAAATTCCACAAAAATGTTGCTGTCAGCAGTAAGTTTAGAGATACTGATAAGGTTTCCTGTAATAGTAGGAACACATAACACTTGTTTCAATGATAGAGATGAAGAGATAGATGGAAGTTTACTCGAACCAACATGTGTAATTGATAAGTTGGAACCATCACCAACAATTAGTTTAGAATTACCTTCAAAAGCTGAAGTATCTTGAAGATTTGATTGATCACCTGTTACATGATGAGTAGCCCCTGTATCGATGATCAAAACTGGATCAGTTGTGGTACTTGGAGATGCAACATATGCACCTGGTTGACAGTACTTTACTTAAAGTAGTACCAAATTCTGCTGTAGTTGAAAGGTATATTTGTAGAGCACTAATTTCAGCTTCCACTAATAACCCAAATTCTGCTGTAGTTAATAGGGGATTCTTAAAATCCCTTTTTAAGAATTATTATTAAATTGTCTTTTATTAGAGCACTGAAAAAACTAATATATCTATTTATTGATTGGATTAATGTTAATTAAAGACAAATTAAAGGATTTCTTGAGCAAGAAAAAGAATACAATGACTTGGAAAGAGGCCAAAAGATGAAGTAAGATGTATTTTACTGCTGAAAAGTTTGTGTAGATTTTGGTCTTTTGCTTGGCTTCTCACATTTATATCAAACTTACATGCTTTATGCACTTGATGATTTATGCATTTAATTTATAACGAAAAGATTACTCTTCTTTATGCACTTGATGGTGGGTGATTTTGAGTACCAATTTCAGCTTTTTCCTCATTTTCTCTCTTTCCTCTCTCACTCTTTCCTTCAGCTATGAGCCTCGCAATCTTGAAGGTATATTTGTATATGTGTGTGCTTTGTTTTGTTAATTTTGTTGTTTGTTTGAAGCTTTCCTGTTTCAAAGCTTTTGCTGCCTTTTTTTTTTTCCCTGTTTCGGTTGAAACTGAAAACTGGGTTTTAATTGAAGTGGAGAATTTTGTTATTCCAAACTGGTTAATGCACTTAGTTGAACTGGTTGTTATGTGAGAATGGAATTATTTTTAATTAGAGTGAGGAATTCTTTATTCAGACTGGTTACTGAACTTAGTTGAACTGGCTCTTATTTGGCAAATGATCTAATTTTGACAGATGTGTTTCAAAGATCCTTGATTGCTGCTCATGCTTGTTTTATTTTTATTTTATTTTTTTATTTTTTATTTTGTGAAAGTTGATGGTTAATTTGTGGTTTTCTCTGAGAAATACATGGTTTGTGGCAATGGGTTGGTGAGAGATTTGTCTATCAACTTGGAGTTAGTTTTATAAAGGTCCATTTGGATGTCCCATTGTTTCCTTATACTTAGTTTCCTTGTGCAGAGTAAACTGATTGATTCATCTTTGTTATCCACTGCCGAGGTCAATTGGCTCAATGACTACCATGCACAAGTTTGGGAGAAGGTTGGTTGCCTTGGACAAAGCTTCTTTTTTTTTTTTCCCCTTTCCTTATGCCTATACTGTCTGAAATTGTGAAAGCCAGGTGGTCTCTTGTACCCTTATGGTTTTCTAAATTGTTTAGTGCACATTCATGGTAGCTATATTTTGGTACAATCTGATCAGTTGTATAAATGCACTTGCCATTTGAATTATGTTCAAGGAGGCCATTTGAATTACAATTCATGAAATATTTGTAAAAGAAGTTTTGCCATCTTTGCTTCCTTGCCCAGGTTTGAATGAGATTGTCTACCAAAGTTTGGGTATCATTGTAAGTAGTACTAATGGAGATTTTCTGATGATGATCATGATCATCAGTTTGTAGTACTATTAAAGTTTGGGTATCATTGTAAGTAGTTCTTCATGATGAATTTGGTGATCAGAGGAATCCATATTGGATCATCCAATAAAATGACTTGAGAATATTATATATATCTTAAGTAGTACTATTAAATCATTTGGTATTAAGCTTAAAATAAACAATAATTTATACTGGGTTCAAGGCAATTATAATCATCAAATTAAATAAAATTTAAGGGTAGCCTTATTAGTAATATCGAAAGTGATTATGACAAAGATTTAGATGTTTTCATTTCAAACCAACTAATGATCATTTATTACATTGTAATGATGGTAGAACATATAAGACGTGAATGGATATATATATGTATATATATATATATATATATATATATATACATAGAAATTGCTGATAATTAATCATCCAAATTGGAAAATTTCACAAAAGACTTTCCAAAGAAGGAAATTAAAAATAAAAGAAAATTTACAAGAAGTATTGATTTCAAACAACAATTCATACCGTAAAATCAACTTAGAATAATAGAAATACTGCTGATTTCATGAAGTTTCAGGATGAGCTAGCATTAATGAAAGATTGATCAATTGTCTTCAATACGGCATTAAAATAGGGAAGGAAAGAAGACCTAACAGTTTCATCTCCCCATTCTAATTCTTCCCACCATTTACTACTCCCCTCAATGATGCGCAGTGTGTTTTGGGCACTGTTGGAATCAAATGGTAGTTTCTTCATTTTTGGACAGTCCCTCACAAACAAATTCATTAAGGCAGGAAAAGGCAAGGCACCGTCGACTATCAACCTCAAATTTGGAAGTGAAATTAGGTGTAGTTCCTTCAGCCTTGAGAATGGATTCAAATTTTCAACTGTAACTGCTACCCCTTCAACATCAACTATTTTGGCTATTTCCTTGCAGCCACCCACTACGAGAATCGTGAGGCTTGGAGCAAAAAGAAGCCATGTAAGATCAATCAACACATCACAACCATAAATATCTACCTTATCAAGTTGTTGAAAACATGGATAGGTGACGCCTTTCGTCCATGTAATAGTTAACTTGGGGAGATCACGTAGGTTTAGAATTTTCAAGTTTGAAAGCAAGCCAGTCTCTTCCTCCACCCTTGCCCAACTTATCATTAACTCTTCCAATGTTGAACATTCCTGTATAATGAGTTCTTCAAGATTCTTCATGCTCCCAAGACTTAATGATGTCATCGTTGAAACGAAGGATGATGATGACGATGATAATATAACTGACATCAAACCTTCACACTCCGATACACATACGGACTCCACACACATTTGTAATTTGTTGCAGTTGACCAACTTCTGGAGAACAAGAGTAGAATTTACAGAGAGTCCTACTGTATTCAAATGCTCCAAGCATTCCAGTTCCCTTAGGCTTGCTGCACGACCGCCCCAACTACCATCGAATCCCCAATTATCGAAAGCACTTCCAAATAAGTTCAAATATTGCAACTTGGAAAGACATGATATCACCCCTGCTGGAATTATGCTGAGAAAACGTGTCCAAGATAAATCCAAGAACTTCAAATTTACCAATTTCACAAACTCATCAGGCAAATTTTGGATACTGCTGCCTGCAAGATCAAGATATTGCAATTCAAACAAGTAAGTGATGCTTCTGGGCAAATGTGCAATTTGGGTATGGCTCAAATTTAGAACCTTAAGTGTAGGCATGGACCGAAGGAAGTCGTCACTAATATAGCTTAAAGAAAAATTATTCTGAAGATTAAGGGTCAACAAGTTGTTACATGATGTTGGTGCATCTTCCAGAGATTCTATACCATTATGCATCAGTGAGACCCTTTCTGCTTCCTTCCATTGATCGAATAGAGGTGCTTTAGACAAATTAGCCCCTGCTCGAACAAAATACTTGTTTTTCTTCCTCCCACAATCACAACCAATCCATATTGCTAAGTCTCGAATCACATCATGCATCTTAACGCGATACTCACTGTGAATACCATTGCCAGCCTCCAACAAGCAAACAACCTTTAAACTTCCAATGATATCATTGCCTTTGTTATAAGCTTCTTGCTTGTTTTCAAATCCATCCAAAAAACCCTCCCACATCCAACACTTTATAAGATCATCCTTCACAATTTCCCAGTCTTCCGGATAAAGGCAACAATACAAGAAACAAGACTTATGTGCATCATCTTTTAAGTTATCATAACTAAATTTCAAAAGGGGAAATACTTCATCTCCCATACCTGAAAATTCTGACGTGGATTTCTTCAGTACTGTTAGAGCATGCTTCCATTCTTCTGGTGTCTTCTTGCTAGCCATAGTTCTTCCAACAGTAATCAATGCCAGTGGTAAACCAGCACATTCTTTTGCAACACAAGGAGCCAATCCAGGGATTTCTGGGTGCAAATTCAAGGTTTCTTCTCCAACCTTTTCTCTAAACAGGTCCCATGCTTTCTCCGGATCTAAGCATTCAACTCTAATTTTCTTATTGGCTTCCATGTGTCCACACACCATTTCAGATCGGGTAGTAAATACTACTTTATCACCCTTGTTTCCAACTTGAGGATGGGGAATTCCTATCCTTTCCAAGTCCACACGTTCCCAACAGTCATCCAACAGCAACACAAATTTCTTGCGTGATAACATGTTGAATATAGCCTCCGCTCGTTCCTCTTGAAGTTCATCGCCTCCTTCGCATGAAAAACCCAACTTTCTACTGATTTCCTTTTGAATCCTTCCCAAGTTTAGCTCCTTGGATACCACCACCCAAATCACCACATCAACATCGAGGCTTCCTTTGAGGAGATCAAACTTATTGTTAATTTTCTTTAACAGGGTCGTCTTTCCTACACCTCCCATTCCATATAATCCCATAATTCTAACATCATCATCTTGAAGCAACTTCCAAGCCTTCTCAAATAAGCTTTCCATGCCCACTGTAGGGTTCTCGGGCACTGCCTGAACAGAGACTCCTTGCAATCTATTAGCTACTTCATCAAACGTGCCTTTGCCCTTTAACTCGTTAACAACTGAAAGCTTCCTAACCACTTTCTTGCCAAACTTGTAACTCGTCCAGCAGTTCTTAGGACAACAACCTCTCAGGCATCTTTCTTCAATTTGCTTGGAGCCTTGTTGTAGCATTTCATCTACCTCAGCTTCAACAGCTTCCACTCTTTCGAGCCAACCACCCACTATGGGTGTCCGCACAATTCGTTGTGCCTCGGCCATCTCGACCCTTCCCTTAACTTCGTCTCTTACATTTTTCAATTCCTCCGTAGCATCCCTTAAAGTATCAAGGTTTTCTCTGAGGTTGCGGAGATAACTAGTGCGCCTTCCGCTACAATCCCACACATGATTGACGAGATCAATCGCCGGTCCAACAATATCCATATTGATCTCTGTTATTGAAGACTCAAAAACTTTTACAGCACTAAGAGATCAAATGGGTAGAGGAGATCCTTACACAGCTTCAAGTAAATCTAGTGATTCAACAATAATAATATTTCATCAATAAAGAAGGGGATGAATAGTAGGCTAGTGGAAATTTGATCATCAATTCCTAACTCTGTCTTTTGTTATTAGCCTTACATTATAATTCAATATCAAGTGGGACAGTGAAAATGCTAAAACTTAAAGACTTAGAGGAAATTGGCCAAATGGGTCCTCCATGGAGCTTTTTTCTTCTTCTTGGTATTATGTTCATGGAGGCCATTTGAATTACAATTCATCATGAAATATTTGTGAAAAAAGTTTTGCCATCTTTGCCTCCTGGCCCAGGTTTGAATGAGATTGTCTACCAAAGATTGGGTATCATTGTAAGTAGTACTAATGGAGATTTTCTGATGATGATCATGATCATCAGTTTGTAGCAGTATTGGTTCTTCATGATGAATTTGGTGATCAGAGGAATCCATATGAGCTACATCCCCTTTATATTTTACTGAGTTAAGTTATAAGTAATAATATATTTAGTGTTTTTCTTTGTTTCCCTATACTTAAAACTACTTTAAAAAGTAAAACAATAAAATAATAATAATAATAGTAAACCAACTCTTCAAGACTAAAAAAAGGGTGTATATATATATATATATGTGTGTGTGTGTATTGATTTATAATTCAAGAATATTCCATATTTCATTACAAAAAACAGAGTTTATGTTTCTTAAGGAGTATTGCAAAAGCAAATTACAACAAAATCATCAGCTGATACTACACCTTTTAACATGTTGATTTGGCACATACAAAAAGTAATGGAAGCCACAACATCAAACATCATAAGGCTTGCTTCCATCTTTGAAACAATAAACATCCTTTTTTCTAGTGATTCTATTCTCCTTATCTAACTATATTTACGTGTACACGAGAAAAAAAAAAGCTAATCCCAGGACCCTAAGTCTCTTAACTTTTTCTAAAGTAAGAGAAGAGTGTTGGTTGGTTATCACCAGCATTCTTCATATTACCTTTCTTCTTCTTCGAAACACTCACGCCGAACTTTGCAGCGTTGTCGGTGTTTGGCTTCCAGTCCAGCTCTAACTGCTCATGATCCCGTTTTGTTCCAAACTTCTCGGCTTCTCCTTTGAAAGGTGAAAGGACTTTAAGTTCCGAGTTTTTATTTTCTTCTTGTTTCAAGCCTTTCGCTGGAGATGCAGATGCAGAGTCTTCATGTTCAAAATCACTTTTGATTTGTGGTGGATTCAGTTCTTGGTCATTCCTCGATTTCTTCGAAAAGAAATTTGAGATTAGGCTCTTCTCGTCCTTGAGTTTGATCTGTAGAACATGGGGTAGCTTAGCATATAACAGTCATTCTCAAGGCGCACAATAAATGTTTCTAAAATTAGGATTGGACGTCAGAACCAATATCCATTATGATGTAAATTCGTGGTGAAAGAAGCAAGAATGAAAATAGAAAAAAAGAAGCTGAAATCAATATCTATTGAAGAAAATTTCCCAAAACATTATATCTGCCTTCTCTAATGGCCAAATACCTTGTATATACCAAACTACCAAATACGAGTCTGCGCAAACTACTAAAGAAGCTATGTGGGTTTAAACCAAATAACATGGTCCTAGTAACAAATACACAAAATTAAAATAAAAGACAAAAAAAAAAAACATAATAAAAACACATTATGCACATATGTCATGCATCCCCGCATCACATTGTAGTGAAGTAAAAGGTTGTGGCTAACGCATCTATAGGAACAAGAAGATAGGGATTCATAGGATAATATTCGCTGTGGTGATCTATCACAACTATCTGCTATATTTTGTGTGTTTTTATTGATAGTATTAACTATGACAAAATTTCTGCAAGCTCAACAGTTGGTTCCAAACTCAAAACCTTTTAACTACAGAAAGCCCAAATATCAGATGACTGAGGTGCAAGCATCAAGTGACTTTTGGCCTGAGAAATTTGGTGTGACTGCTAAAAATGTCTTATCCTGAGTCCGAACTGAAAACCAGTGATCACAATATTCTGTTAATAGTCTTCCCCATATGACAACTCAAGACTCATTAACAACCTTCCTTTTAATGCGTACCCAGATACATAGTATATAAATATATGCTTAACAGTTAGCCAGTATGCTCACCTCCTTGATACACTAAGGCCCATCAAAAGACGGTTTGCCCATTACTGATGTCACAAGGTACCACACCTATGCAAAAATATCCAGAAACAATGATCAACAATCACTTTCTCTTGATGTTAAAAGAATTAAAATAAAACGCAAACAAACTGACAAGAAGAAAGACCTAAAGGAAGAATTGGTCATAAAGAATCTATGTAATTGAAGAAGTAATAACTTCCAACATCTACATTGAAAATTCAATGATCGATGGTGGATCCTTTTGATGTTCGATGTTTTGCCACTTAATATCTAGATAAAAAAAAATGAGTTTTGAGTTTAACAACTCAAAATTCAACTATTTGGGGGAATCGAACCAAGCATATAGAGATTGATAGACACTTTATTAAAGAGAAGTTTGATAGTGGGTTGATCTGTACTCCATATGTGTCTACCAATAATCAGCTCGCCGATATGCTCACTAAAGGGTTAAATCATACTGCATTTCAAGCAAATATGTCCAAGCTGGGAATGGTAAACCTTTATTCACCAGCTTGAGGGGGAGTGTTGAGATTTGTTTCCTGTACAGATTTATGTCCTGTGCAGATTTATTTCCTTTAAGAAATATAGCAGTTACTAAAATTGTAATTATAGCTATAAATACATAGCCCTGTATGTCTATATATATGGAGTCTCTCCATTAAGACATTACAAAAGAATAAATATCCTTTCTCTTCTCCCGTGGATGTAGGCCATAAAGCCGAGCCACGTTACATCTTGTGTCGTTCATTATTTTATTTTCTTAACAGTAAGTAGTTTCTAGTTTTCTACATGGCCTTTGATGACCAAGAACAATTATAAAAGTTAAGTTGTCATTCTATATTTCTAACTTGTATCTAAAATACGGTTTATTAATCTGAAGAGTGCATGATGGGGAAAAAAGAAAGAAAGAAAAAGAGAGGCTAAGCATGCTTGCACATGCTTTCCTCGTTGCATATAAAGGACAATAATAAAGAATAAATCAAAGCCTCTGACTCCTTAGAAATTTAACGCTAAATGACCGGAAACACAAGACACAGTTTTCCTGTTGGAAGAATATTCTCACCAGATCAGAATCTTCATACGGCTTAAGGATTGTGTTGAATTTGGATGAGGATGAACCACTTAGCCAGTCATTAATAGAGCTTTCATTACCCAAGATAACAGGCATCCTGTCTGCGCAGTTGCAAATGCATGTTCACCCATCAGAAGTTTATAGCCAGATAGTAAAGGTTGCAATAGCACGTTTCAGATAACTCTTTTTTCCCCTTTATTATGGGGGGTGGGGAGTATAAATAAGGAAAACAAGCATCTAAGAGTGGTAGTCTTGAGATTAAAAACTTGTTTGTTCAAGAAAACAGAGAAAATAATACAAAACGAAAACATCTCTAATAATTATTTCCACACTTTTAGCAGTCACCTATGTTGGCGTGAGCTGTCATACTAGTTAATATAGAAAGTTCTAATCAGGGTATTTATAGAAAGTATCTCACTGTAAAATCCCTCAATTAAAGGACCAATCAAAATTATAGCCTTAGATCATGTATGTGTAAGAATAGCTTTCTGTGTATCTCTATATAGCCTTGTACTCTGCTATTGCAATACATACAGAAAAATAGAGATTCTTGACATGGTATCAGAGCAGGATCCTAGGATCTTTGCTCCGTCCACCCACTGATCAAAACATCCAAAGTTCAACAACCATGGTAGACTCCAGTCTTGATGACTGGACAACAAAATGACAGAAGTCTTGAACAAAGTCCAGACCTCGTCTCAAAATGCTCCTATTGGCATTAAGTTGGATGGTTCCAACTATGCTTTATGGTCCCAAGTTGTTGAGATGTATATCTCAGGAAAAGACAAATTGGGATATATTACTGGTGACTCTCCACAACCTCTCGAAACCGATCCATCATTCCGGAAATGGAGAACTGAAAATGCCATTGTCAAAGGATGGCTGATCAACTCGATGAATCCTTCTTTGATTGGTAATTTCATTCGGTTCCCAACTGCTAAACAGGTATGGGACTCAATTGCTACAACCTTTTTTGATGGGACTGATACATCCCAAGTATACGACCTTCGACGCCGTGTAACTCGCATGAAGCAGGCGGGTGGTTCCATTGAAAAGTATTATAATGATCTTTAAGGTTTATGGCACGAAATTGATTTTCGTCGTCCTAACCCAATGAAATGTGCAGGGGATATTCAGAAGTATAACTCCATCTTACAAGAAGATAGAGTCTATGTTTTCCTAGATGGCTTGGATGATCGACTAGACAAGATTCGAAGTGATGTTCTTCAATTACAACCCTTCCCCAAAGTTGAGCAGGCATATGCTCATGTTCGTCGTGAAGATATTAGGCAAGCAGTAATGACATCTGGTAGTGACATTGTTGTAGGTGCGGTTATGGCTTCTAAAGGATTCAAACCTGGAAAACCAAAATCAAAACCTCAATCTGATGGCACGAAATGCACCCATTGCGGCAATACAAAACATACTCGTGAAACTTGTTTTAAGTTACATGGGTATCCTGAGTGGTGGAATGATTTTCAAGCAAGGAAAAAACGTGAGGGAACTGGCACAAATGAAGACACGGGAAGAGCAGTTGTTGCAAGTGCAAAACCACAATTGTCTTTTACCGCACAACCAGAGGCAACAAAACCTTCCACTATCCTCAGCGATCAAGGTAACTGTGGACAAGCTTTGGTCACATATCATGATCACGATGAAAGCATGTGGGTTATAGATTCTGGGGCTACAGATCACATGACCTTTGATCCCCATGATTTCTCACATATCACTCAGCCCAGACGAACTTGTATTGCAAATGCTAATGGAGTTCAATACCCGGTCACAGGTGCGGGAACAGTAGCCTTATCCTCATCTCTTCCCCTAAACCACACTTTACTTGTTCCATCCTTATCAAATAAATTGTTTTCTATTAGTCAAGTTACAACCGATCTCAATTGTGTTGTATTAATGTATTCTACTTTCTGTCTCCTTCAGGATATTCTCACAAAGGAGATCATTGGGCGTGGTACTAAAAAAGGGGGACTCTACTACATGTCCGGCATACAACCAGTAACAAAGAACGACAAATCTGGCTTCTTCATAACCGATTGGGACATCCTTCTTTTGGATATTTATAGCATCTCTTTCCAACCTTATTTTCTACGTTACAACCCTCATCTTTCAAATGTGAAACATGTATTGTAGCCAAAAGTCATAGAGTCCCTTATCCCGTTAGCCACACAAAAAGAGATATGCCTTTTTTTTTAATCCATTCGGATGTATGGGGACCCTCTCATGTTCTTACTCCATCTGGGAATAAATGGTTTGTTATTTTTGTTGATGATTGTACTTGAATGACATGGTTGTATCTACTTAAACGAAATGATGAAGTGTTTGGTGTGTTTCAATCCTTTCATGTAATGATTCAAACACAATTTGCAGCTAAGATTCAGACCCTCCGTAGTGATAATGGCGGTGAATATGTCAATACGAAATTTCAGGCTTACTTTCAGCACCATGGTCTCATTCATGAAACGTCTTGTTCCTAGACTCCCCAACAAAACAGCATTGCCGAGAGGAAAAATAGACATCTTTTAGAGACGGCACGAGCGTTATTGATTGGAGCACATGTACCCTCTCGGCACTGGGATGATGCAGTTACCACAGCCGTATATTTGCTTAATAGAATGCCCTCCAAAGTCCTACAATTTCAGACTCCCTTACAGGTCCTCTCGGGTCATACAACTCTACCCACTGTGTTAATGCTTCCACCCCGGATCTTTGGCTACGTTGCCTTCGTTCATCTCCACAAAAACTAGCGAACTAAGTTGGATCCATGTGCAGTCCGATGTCTATTCTTGGGCTATGCTCTGCATCAGAAAGGGTATAGATGTTTCGACCCTATCACTAAGCGTACCTACATCACCATGGATGTCACTTTTCTTGAAATGGAGACTTTCTATCCATCACCTGCCACCAAATCATCTCTTCAGGGGGAGGTTCAAAATGAAGAGGTGAATTGGCTAGCAACAACATGGCTAGAATCGGAAGGCGTCTCAGAACAACCAAGTGATGGAAATACTGAGGTAAGGTTGAGTGAAGAACACTCTCTGGCAGAAGAACCAACTATTGAAGACCCATGCAATATGGAATGTATCGAAACACTAGCACCTGTTAATGATATGACTTCAAGTGATGGTTTCCCCTCTTTAGTACCTCAAGGCCCCTCTCCTGAGAATATCGCTGAGGTAAGTTCCCCTGCCATATCTCCCTTTACTGATAACGTTAATACTACTGTGCAATATACTTTGCCTACCAGACATAACCGTGGCAAACCACCAAGCCGATACTCTCCGGAAGTAGAAGATAGAAGATCCAAATATCCGATAGCCAACTATGTGTCCACTCACAGGCTATCCGAACCACTTAAGGCCTTTGCACATAAACTATCCGAGATTAAATTCCTCAAAATGTAGAAGAGGCACTACGTGATCCACAATGGATTCAAGCGATGAAAGAAGAACTGAAGGCCTTAGAAAAAATTGAAACTTGGAGGCTGGTCTCATTACCCGAAGGGAAAAAAACAGTAGGGTGCAAATGGGTCTTCTCCATTAAATACAATGTTGATGGATCCATTGACAGGTACAAAGCGAGGCTCGTGGCAAAGGGATACACACAAACCTACGGTATAGATTACCAAGAAACGTTCTCACCGGTAGCAAAACTAAACATTGTTAGAGTTCTGTTATCTCTTGCAGCAAATTTAGATTGGCCGCTACATCAATTCGATGTGAAGAACGCATTCCTCCATGGTAATTTAGAAGAAGAAGTTTTCATGAATATTCCACCTGGATACTCGGCAACTCTTGAAGATAAAGTAGTATGCAAACTACAAAAGGCTTTGTATGGTTTAAAGTAATCACCCCGTGCATGGTTCGGCCGGTTCAGTGCAGCTATGAAACAATATGGTTTTCAGCAGAGTAATTCAGACCATACCCTTTTCCTAAAACATCAATCGGGAAAAGTGACAGCACTAATTGTATACGTAGACGACATGATCATCATAGGTAATGACAAAGAAGAAATCTCCAAGCTTCAAAAGCAATTGTCGGCTGAATTTGAGATGAAGAACTTAGGGGGACTCAAGTACTTCCTGGGAATTGAAGTATCCAGATCAAAACAAGGCATATTTTTATCTCAAAGGAAATATGTCTTAGACTTGTTATCTGAAGTAGGGATGCTAGAGTGTAAGCCAGCAGACACTCCTATTGTCCAAAATCATCAGCTTGGGGTACACTCCGATCAAGTACCCACTGACAAGGAGAGGTACCAAAGGATAGTTGGCAAGCTTATTTACTTGTCTCATACTCGACCGGACATTGCCTACGATGTAAGCGTCGTGAGCCAGTTCATGAACTGCCCTAGTGAAGCACATATGAATGTTGTAGTTAGAATTCTTCGGTATTTAAAGTTCTCTCCTGGGAAAGGATTAATGTTCAGGAAAAATAATCATTTGAATGTGGATGCATACACCGACGCAGATTGGGCAGGGAATATCTCAGATAGGAAGTCTACTTAAGGCTACTTCACCTTTGTAGGAGGAAATCTCGTTACGTGGAGGAGCAGAAACAAAAGGTTGTTGCTCTATCTAGTGTTGAAGTAGAGTTCAGAGGTATGGCTAAGGGTGTGTGCGAACTGCTTTGGCTGAGAAGACTATTGACTGAAATAGGCTTTGCACCCGGCTCAGAAATGAACTTGTTCTGCGACAATAAGGCAGCCATTGACATCTCTGATAATCTGATTCAGCACGATCGAACTAAGCACGTGGAGGTAGATCGGCACTTCATTAAACAAAATCTTGAAGAGAAAATCATTCGGTTCCCATTTGTCAAGTCAGAAGACCAGCTAGCAGATGTCCTTACGAAAGCAGTATCTAGCAGAAATTTTTACACCTCACTTGACAAGTTGGGCATTAGAGATATCTATGCACCAACTTGAGGGGGAGTGTTGGCGTGAGCTGTCATACTAGTTAATATAGAAAGTTCTAATCAGGGTATTTATAGAAAGTATCTCACTGTAAAATCCCTCAATTAAAGGACCAACCAAAATTATAGCCTTAGATCATGTATGTGTAAGAATAGCTTTCTGTGTATCTTTATATAGCCTTGTACTCTGCTATTGCAATACATACAGAAAAACAGAGATTCTTGGCAACCTATAAAGTACG
This sequence comes from Paratinospora sagittata, assembly GCA_035771175.1. NCBI lineage: Eukaryota > Viridiplantae > Streptophyta > Magnoliopsida > Ranunculales > Menispermaceae > Paratinospora > Paratinospora sagittata. The sequence continues at coordinate 35,657,490 of CM069601.1, read as the reverse complement.
GGATCCACATTTGTGACATTTAATCAGGTCAATATCAACCTTCAAATGCAAAACCAGTAGTCATAAGATGCATAATCTGAATTTGTATCATTTTTTCTGCACCGAGCACAAGGAGAAACAAGATTTTTATAGCCAAGAGCGCCAACACAGTTCTAGCATGCAGAAAATAACACACAACACAGCAAGTACAATTGAAGAAGATTTAAGAAGTGATCAATATTTTTCCACATATGAATACCATACAACCTTCATGGAGGAACCATTGGAAGGAGGTGTCCCTAGCAGGTTTATGGTCCATATGGAAAGAGAGAAATAGGAGGATCTTTGAAGGGGAAGAACAGTCCACGGCTCGGTTTAGGGATAATTCCCACTCAAGGCACTCATTAGCCTCACTTCAGGTTGCAAATAATATACAATCAACAATTGGGTTAGGGGTCGGGAAAGCATTGCATTCCCATAAGGGGGAACGCCACATCCCTCATATGCTACACTTTTTGTACAATATTTACCTCTTTTATATATATTATACTATCTAGTTTCTTTTGAATCTTTTCAAAAACCAAAAAATTAAAAATTAAAAAAGTAAAAAAGAAGAAGAAGAAGAAGAAGAAGAAGAAGAAGAAGAAGAAGAAGAAGAAGAAGAAGATTTAAGAAGTGACATCCTAACCATTGAAATTATATGAAAAATTGTAACAATGAAAAAGTCTATGGTGAATAACTGACCATGTAGCCACTGCAAAGCTGACGAAGAAGAGGTCGTTAGAATAGTGAAAGTATAAAGAATTTCTCCTGCAAGGCATGTGCAGTATTATCAATGCCAATTATAGAGCAATATATGGTAGGTGCCATCTAAATGATACTTTTATATGTAGGATCTCCAAAAGAATTGATCATATGAGGTTTTGAGCATATTTAATGTTCATGCACACAACTTTGACCATTTGATTCTCATGGATTTTCCACACAGTAAGATGTGCAAAAGACAGAGTTAACTTAGCTACAAGCCTACAATAGCCATAAAAATTCGTGCTAAAGACAACTTTCTCCAAAAATGAAAAGTAATGCTATCCTCCTCCATAACCAAACCAAAAAAGTATGAACATAGGAAAGATGATCCAAGTTGGGGGTTAATTAGAAATATGAGAGGAGTGAATATGAAGTGATAACTGATAGAAGGTGATTGGAACTGCATGAAGTTTTTGTTTCAAATTTAAACCAATTTCGAGACCAGGTTGTGACCCACTTCCTCCTGTTATTCTTGTTCTCAAAGGTTAGAAGAGAACAAACTTGAGACAATGGAGCTTGGCTGTACTGGGTTGCGAGTAAAACCATTATAATTATGTTCTTGATATCAAAATCCCCCTGCTATTTTTGCCTGGGAATGTAAGCCAAAGGCCAAATATACATTCCATCGTCATCATAAATATTTGAATGCGTGCATTGTTCCTTCATTTGGTTATTGAGTTCTATGACATTGCTACAAAATATTATACATACATACATGCATGCATACATGCATACATACATATATATATAAATGCATGGACACAAAAGAAAAAAATTGGACAATTCCAGTTACCAAACCTTTCTAAAAGCACTTTTATAAACCAGATTTTTCAAAGTGTCAATGTCATGAACTAGAAGTTTGCTACTTTAAAAGGAGTCCCTCAACAACTGAGATAAATTACACATATCTTGTTTCGTATATCATAGTTAGTGGTGCTGAAAATCAGTTTCCTGACAGACAATTGCAAATTTACCTTCTGAGTTTGTCCATGAATCGTAAAGAGCTGCAAGCACCAGAGGCTGATCATTCTTAAAATGAATATAGTATGGCTGCTTTTTAGATCCATCTTTCTTCCACTCATAAAATCTGCATCAAGTTCAAATAAAAATAGGAATATAACAAACAATAATTAAATGGAAAAAGCTTTTACACAATGCAACTGCAGAACATGCAAGTAAAACTGATTCTGCCAACGTGGCTATCCCTGCCCAAGAAAAACTATATTTTTCTTTTTATAAGTTTTAAAATAGTCATTGTAGGGGTACCCCAATATTCACCAAAATAAATTGAGTACAATTTGTGATTAGAATCAAGATGTAAAGATCTCCAAAAAGAATACACAACTGTAGCTGGCTTAGCATACTAGCTCTATCCTTGCTTAAGAAACAAGTCTCAAGCACTTCGACACACAACTACACACACATAACAGATTTACCAAAAGGAAGAAGTTGAAAGCAAATCAAGGGAACATAGAGAAATGCGTACCCTTCCACAGCCAAAACACACCGATTATTAGGAATAAGGCGGCGGAAAGAAGCTTTTTCATACATCGACTCAGAACGGGCATTAAACTGCAATGGGATACCAAAAATAAATCAAAAATTCGTGGAAGTTCATCCAAACATATGTACCAAAAGCAAGAAGCACTAAACACAGACAAATTCTTAAAAAGGACATAATTCATGGCATTTAAACAGGATATTTTAGAAACAAAAAAATTAATGTACATAGAAAATCTAAGCAATAAGAAAATTAGCAGAACTTCATCAACTGTGAAATCAAAAAAACACACTTAAACTTAATGTTCTTATATTATTTGTAGAACGGTTATTTTCCAACAAATAAATTTATTATAGAATAAACTTTAAACTTGTTAGTTTGAACTTACAATCGAAACGAAATAAAACAGAAGGTGAAAACAACTCTTTGACTTAAACACCTCATTTCTTTTTAGAGAATTAGCCTAATAATAAGCAAGAATACAAATACAAACATTTCTCAATGTAGAGTCATCAGCAGTGACTAGCGTTACTCTCTAGTCGAATAAGGGCTCCTAGTGTAGGAGGTGTTAATGTCTATGATCACTTGAAATATATATATATATAGACTTCTATCTATCAGTTATAGCTTTTAATCGGATTCTAACATAGTATCAAAGCTTTGGTCATAAAGTCTTTGTACCAACCACCTAGCAATTGTTTCCTGGTTTCTTTTATTTATTAATCTTGTCTTTCTACCCCATTATAAATCAGGTCCATATGTCATTATGCACAATAGAAACAGGTGTTAGGCAGTGTTTAATTATATAATAATTACATCGTGTATTGATTAAGCTTTGTAATTATATATTTTTAGTTATCTATACTATTTATAAACAGGATACTTCTTAACGATCGTGTCCCACTTTTTGCACTTAACTGCTCAAAATACCCTTCTTTAATCTTTAATTATTCGAATATAAGATTGTATACAGTTGAGTCTCTATATATCAGCTTAGGCTATAGCTTTTATAGATCAAGCAAGCGGTTTCTAATTAGAAGGCTATACTGTATATTATTTGAATAAAAAAGAGTACCATCTTGTAATGATCGGGCTTTTCAGTTTTCTTGGTGAAACTGGGAATAAGTCCCCACTTCATACAGTGAAGAACAGCTCCTTTCCCATCCGTTCCATCTTCCCTTCGAATCACCGGCACATACGATCCTGGTGACACATTGAACCGCTGTTGATACCTGAAAATAAATAAATAAAATGTTTAATTCAATCGAAACATAATATATAAAAAAACCTGGAAGTAGATGAAGAGTATGTGAAGTTAGGGCATCATGTATGTGTGTGTGAAGAGAAGTACGTAGAATGAGAACGAACCGATCCATTTGCAGAGTTCGGGAGACGCCATTGTTGATTCGGCTAGCACTAGGAATATCGTCTGCTCTCAGTGTACAACGCGCTCTTCCACACATTTCTTCTTCTTCTTCTTTTCTTCCTCTTTAACTGAACAGTCGAATAACCAACAAAGGAGGAGCGCGGGAAGATAAATTATTGCATTTCTTCTTCTACTCAACCAAATCAATAAATTATTTCATTTTTCTTTTCTTTTTTCAATAAAATGAATGAGGTCATGTTTTTTACGCTCTCACCCAACTTCTTTAAAAAAAAAAAATTAGATATAAAGGTAAAAAATAATATTAGCATCCAAAACAATTACTTTATATAAGCTAAGGGCATTAATTCCTCTATTTTTCTAAAATAATATTTCCAACATATTATTTTTTGGTAAACTTTTCAAGAATTATAAGCAGTAAGCAGTACATATAGATCCAACATCATGAGTTTGGGGTTGGGATTTGAAATTGCACATCTTCTTTTTCATTTGGAGGGAATTTTGTGTTTGGCAGGAGCTCTGGCTTTGTTTGGGACAACGTTGGGGTTTATCCCTTTTGAAAAGGTTCAAGAATGCTTCTAATCATGCCAGAGAAGCTAATGAGGTCGTGCAAAAACTAAGACAATTTGCATCTAAAATGAACCCAAATCAACAAATTCAATATTCTTGACTAAAGATGCACCGAAGTTCAAAGAAGATAACGAGCACGATATCCAAGTTGTTAGTGTCAATGATGCTTGGAAGCATTCTGATTTCTCGTGTCAAAACTACGAATGGTTTCATTAATTTTATGTACAATGTGTATAGTGAGAAGAAGAGGACAAATGAATGATATGAGGGGGCTCCCTTCACCTTTGTGGAGGATATGGGCCAAGCCACGGTTATGCAAGTATCTCATAACTGATTATCGCATAATTCCCTATACAATGTGTACACTGAGAAGAAGACGACAAAGCAAGTATCTTATAACTCCTTTGCCTAACAAATACGATAGGATGCCCAGTTCCGACTTGGTCAATGAAATATTTATGCCTTCCACTCGGGGATAATTCTTTTTCTTCATATATTTTAGGAATTGGTGATTTCTAAAATTTCCAAAAGACTAAATGGAAATACATCTTCTTCATCCCCTACTTGGCATTTTCATTTCCCGAGGGCCCTTCTAAGAGAGGTGGAGTTACTTGTAGCTAGACTCAAAAATCTAAGATTGTCTACTGACCCTAATAACTATATTTGGCTCCATTATTCATATGGGTTCTTTTTTAAAAAAAATCTTATTTTGGCACATAGGTTCACCATCCTGTCCCACAGTTACCCTAGCATATTATATTTGGCGAATACAAATTCCATCTAAAGTTAAAATTTTTGATTGGTTAATAACTCACAACAAGATCAACACTTTTGATGTGTTGTAGTGACGATTGTCGAATACCTGCCTTTCTCCACATTGTTGGTTTTGTTGGTTACAAGATGAAGAATATGTGGAATGCATCTTCTTTGTATGTCCCTTTTGCTAGGAATATTTAGCACAAGTCGTTTATATTTTTCGATGACAAATTCAATATCCCTCAAAATTTAAGTGAAGGTTTATCGTTAACTCATCTTAAAATTTTTGATTGGTTAATAACTCACAACAAGATCAACACTTTTGATGTGTTGTAGTGACGATTGTCGAATACCTGCCTTTCTCCACATTGTTGGTTTTGTTGGTTACAAGATGAAGAATATGTGGAATGCATCTTCTTTGTATGTCCCTTTTGCTAGGAATATTTAGCACAAGTCGTTTATATTTTTCGATGACAAATTCAATATCCCTCAAAATTTAAGTGAAGGTTTATCGTTAACTCATCTTACAAGTTTCTTGAGGTTTGAGAGGACGCCAGCCTAATTGATTCCTTTGTCACAGACAAAGGCAAAGTCTAAAGACGAGACTTGAACTTGAAACCTAACGGAAAGAAACTCGTCTTGCTACCACTCCGTTGAATTGATTGATGGTGAATACATCATATAAATTTTCCAACAAATAAATTTATTATAGAATAAATTTTAAACTTGTTAGTTTGAACTTACAATCGAAACAAAATAAAACAGAAGATGAAAGCAACTCTTTGACATAAACACCTCATTTCTTTTTAGAGAATTAGCCTAATAATAAGCAAGAATACAAATACAAACATTTCTCAATGTAGAGTCATCAGCAGTGACTAGCGTTACTCTCTAGTCGAATAAGGGCTCCTAGTGTAGGAGGTGTTACTGTCTATGATCACTTGATATATATATCTATAGACTTCTATCTATCAGTTATAGCTTTTAATCGGATTCTAACATAGTATCAAAGCTTTGGTCATAAAGTCTTCGTACCAACCACCTAGCAATTGTTTCCTAGTTTCTTTTATTTATTAATCTTGTCTTTCTACCCCATTATAAATCAGGTCCATATGTCATTATGAACAATAGAAACAGGTGTTAGGCAGTGTTTGGTAACTCTACATCGAAAAAGAGTTAGCTCTACTCTAAGAAGAGCTTATTTTTAATATATTGTTTGGTAACTAATACTTCATCTTATTTTAGTTTTATTTTAGAGATCGAGCATTAGTCACTTAAAATCTCAACTTCCTACTATGAAACATTATATTCCTTTTATCAAGATACATTTACTTCATTTACAAGTTATTTATATACATCTATACTATTTATAAAACAAAACTTTGTAACTCACGGTGCGCTCCTTTTATCATAAATTCATAAATTACCCATGTGTAGAGTTTAAGTCAGTGAAAATGAAAGAGAGATTGACATGTGTAGGAGCCTGAATTGTCAAGGGACCAAAGGAAAGAATCACTTAAGGAGGGAAAGATGCGGACATGGTCAATAGTGGAAAGAAGGGAGCAAATTTCAGACTCTTCCCTTAATGTAAGGTTTCTTGGGAAGTGGAAGTTCCATGAGGGTTGTTCAAGGTGGGAAGAGGGATGGGAAGCAAAGAAGTGGCAAATGGGGGCATTAGGACAATTAGAAAGTCGAAAGAAAGAAGGGAAAGAATGGCCAAGGGGGGAATCACCACACCAATTATCTTCCCAAAGACGAAGGCCGTTCCCAACTTTGGGGGTGAGATGGGGTAAGAAAATGGGATAAAGGCTGGATATGAACTTCCACGGATTCCTATGGGTGACGTGAGATGCACTACCGGATTCCCTCTCGAACAAAGATCTTCTATATTTACTTCTAATGACCCGGATCCATAACGCTTCATTTTCATTCATAAAACGCCATAGCCATATTGCTCCAAGGGCTGTATTCTTGTTCTTGAGGTTGCCAAAACCAAGACTACCAAGTGCCTATGATTTTTGGACATTCTTCCAACTGACCAAATGAAAACCATTTCCACCATCCCCACCTTTCCAAAAAAAAGATCGCATCTTGAAGATAGACAAATAGTAATTTGGCAAAGCCATGAGCACTGACTTGACAAGCACAAGTCGCCTACCTCTTGATAAAAAAACTTCGCCTCCACCCACTAAGCTTCTTTTCAACCTTGGACACTACAGGATTCCAAAAACTCTCTTTTAATGGGTTACCTCCCAGGGGGAGTCCTAGATAGGACATTGGCCAATCACCAACATCACATCCAATTTTCCTTGCAAGAGTTGCCAAAACTGTAGGATCCATATTGATACCCACAATTTGGCTTTTGGCCATGTTGTTGATTCTCATTCCGGATAACTTGCAAAAGCAATGAATAACCTTCATCAAATGCAAAACATTCGGCTCAGACCCCTGAAGAAGGAAGAGAGTGTCATCTGCATATTGAAGATGAGAGACCTCCACTTTATCTTTTTCGATAAAAAGACCTCGGACCAGATCACATTGACATGCCTTTTATTCTTTTCTTTAGGTAACTTTCGATCCCCGGTACCTCTTGCATGCTAAGCGAGTGCTCTACCATCTGAGCTACATCCCCTTTTTATTTAACTGAGTTAAGTTAAAAGTAATAATATATTTAGTGTTTTTCTTTGTTTCCCTATACATAAAACTGCTTTAAAAGTAAAACAATAAAATAATAATAATAATAAACCATCTCTTCAAGACAAAAAAAAGGGTGTATATGTATATGTGTGTGTATTCCAACTGTTGGTCCACCTCCTCCTCGTGGGGCAGCCAGCAACATTCACGTGGGGCGGCAAGCAACAACCACGAGGGCGGCTAGCGGCCAAATGAAAAGTCATTTGGCTGGCGCCGAAGTTGCTGAATTTGAAGAAAATTTTATATTAAAATATAATTTTTGTATTTACAAAATTGCCCCTCAATACTCCTATAAATAGAGCCTTAATTTCATTTTTGAAATTCATTCGGAGAGATCCAAAAAGCCTCAAAGAGAGTTTCTTTGAGAAGGAAAAGTGTGAGCTAATTTGTGAAGTTTTACCCACAAATTGAAGATATATAGTTATTGTATTGTTTGTGAGAGATCCACCTAAGGGTGAAGTTTATAATCTCATTTTATTATAGTAGAAGTATTTAAGCGACCTATGCTCCCGTAGTTTTTTACCTCATTTTTTAAAGGGTTATCCACGCTAAAAATTGTTCGTGTTATTTTGTTATATTTTAGTTTGAGAAATTATCCTGGGATTGTGGAATTTATTTCTTTACAACCATCGATTTTTCCAATAAAGAGGTATCAGAGTCTTGGTCGTTTTCAACGAAGGTACTGTTCATACATATAATACTATTCACATATACGATACTGTTTTGCCGGTAGGTACTATTTAAAATAGTGGTACTAGTGCATTTTTTATGTTATTCTTCCTTTGAAAAGTAATAGAAGGGGATAGCTAAAGTGGCTAAGACCTAATAGCATTAGCCTGATAAAAAGCATTTGGGAATTAGAAAAGGAGTCACACTGGATTATAACTTTCCACGATAATTTTTTATGTCATGATCAATTCAATCCAGTTTTAATTCAATTGAGACTGGGTTATGTTCATAGATTTTCATTTCATGTCACGTATTCACTTTAGGCCATAGCCAATTAATTTATGTAATGATCAAATTGCTTTGACTTCATGAAAATTTTCCCAAGTAACATTCATCATATCTTTCTAGTAAGTACTATTACGATGTTGGACATAGGATTTTAGGGAACATGTTTTCTGATAACATGTTTCCTATTTTTCAGATTTTGTATTTTGTAATAGATATATAGTTGATGGTTGTGAATGGAAAAGGAGAGAAAATTAGTAGTGAATTTGACATGGTATCAGAGCGGTAGAGGTGGCGGATCGAAGGAGCCGCTGCGAAAGCTGCTCCTGATCTGATCTGCGCGTGGTTGTTTCTCCTCGGCGTCTTTCCGTCGCCACCCTCCTAACTCCAGTGACTAACAAATCCCCGCACCCGGCGACGGCGAAGTTGTAGAGGGTAGCAGCGGCGGTTTGGACGGCGGCTGCTGTGGCGGAGGGTTGCCGGAGGAGGTGGATCGGAGAGAGGAGTAGCCGCGGACGGTGACCGGAGGTAGGTCGACGGGGAGAGGATCCGGCGGCGGAGAAGAGGCCATTTGGGAACCTGGGTCGTGGTGTGATGACCGATATGAATAGTGGTGACCGTCGTGAACAGTGATGACGGCAACCGGCATGAACAAAGGTGACCGGCGTGAACAGGAGAACCTCGTGAACAGTGACCGGATCGAACAGTACATCCGGCATGAACAGTCGACCGGCGTGAACAGTCGACCGGAGTGAACAGTCGACCGGAGTGAACAGTCCCGGCCGGCGTTGGGCAGTGTGCACGCGTTGGGCAGTATGCACATTGGGCAGTGTGTACGTGTTGGGCAGTGTGTGCATTGGGCACTGTGCACAGTGCGATTGGGAAGTGTGCGCGCACAGTACATTGGGGCAGCGTGCACAGTACATTGGGCAGCGTGCATAGTGCATTGGGCGGCGTGCACAGTGCATTGGGCCGTGTGCACAGTATGTTGGGCGCGCGTGAACAGTGTTTCGAAACAGTGTTTTGGGAACAGCGTTCTTGAACAGTATTTTTAAACAGTGTTTTTGAACAGGCATGAACAGTGATTTATGAACAGTGATCTATGCACAGTGTTTTGTGTACGTGATTGGTGAAGCGTGCGCTTGTTAAGCGTACGTGATTAGTGAAGCGTGCTCGCAGTGATGCGTGCGCGTTGTGAAGTGTGCTCGCGGTGAAGCGTGCGCACTGGTGAGGCGTGCGATTGATGAACAACGCACGTGGTGAAGCGCTCTCGCAGTGATGCGTGCGCGTTGTGAAGTGTGCTAGCGGTGAAGCGTGCACACTGATGAGGCGTGCGGTTGGAGAACAACGCACGTGGTGAAGCGTACACTTGGTAAACAGTGCACGTGGTGAAGCGTGCTCGCAGTGATGCGTGCGCATTGTGAAGTGTGCTCGCGATGAAGCGTGCGCACTAGTGAAGCGTGAGCTTGGTGAACAGTACTCGCGTTGTGAAGCGTGCTCGCGGTGAAGCGTGCGCGCGATGAAGCGTGTGCTTGGTGAAGCGTACGTGATTGGAGAAGCGCGCGTGGTGAAGCACGCGTCAGTCGGCGTTGTGCATTCCTCAAAATTCGTTTTTTTTTTCCACGAACAAAAAAAAAAAAAAAAAAAAAATAGGGAAAGCGAACTTTGAGTTTCTTCTCTGCAAGTTGGGCGTTCAGAATCTTCACGCTCCAACTTGAGGGAGGATATTACGATGTTGGACATAGGATTTTAGGGAACATGTTTTCTGATAACATGTTTCCTATTTTTCAGATTTTGTATTTTGTAATAGATATATAGTTGATGGTTGTGAATGGAAAAGGAGAGAAAATTAGTATTACGATGTTGGACATAGGATTTTAGGGAACATGTTTTCTCATAACATGTTTCTTATTTTTCAGATTTTGTATTTTGTAATAGATATATAGTTGATGGTTGTGAATGGAAAAGGAGAGAAAATTAGTAGTGAATTTGACAAGTACCCATAAGAGCATTCAAGGTCAGTAAGATCTCACCAATATCAGGAAGTGATCTCTCCCCTGTGAGGAAGACCTGAATTCCATTCTTAAGCTCGATCCAACTGCAACCCGGATCTTTTCTCACATTATCATTCCTCATCCTCTCCCTTATCTTTTCCGTCTCATCCCAGTCATGGCCAGCAGCGTACATGTTTGATAATACTAAAAGATAACTTTGGTTCTGATCTGGATTCTGTTCAAGAAACTGATCTGCTGCAAATTGTGCCAGTTCGGTCTTACCATAAATCCGGCAAGAACTAAAGAAGGCAGTCCAAACACTTACGATTGGCTTCATCGCCATTTTTTTTTTATGAATTCAAGCGCATTGCACAAGTACCCACCTCTGCATAAAAGATCAACCATGCAAGAATAATGCTCTGGTCCAGCAGGTATAAAGTGTTCTTCAGTCATTAATCGAAAATATCGCCGCCCTTGATCAATTAGGCTGCCATGGCTGCAAGCTGATAATACCTTCAGCAAGGCGATTTCATCAGGTTTGGCGTTTGATCCGAGCATGAGCTCAAACAATGTCAGAACTTCATCAAACCGGCCATTTTTTTTTCCATAAGCAGATATCATAGCAGTCCAAAGGAATGTGTATGGTGAAGGAATTGAATCAAATATGAGCTTCGCGTACTTAACACAACCGCATTTTGCATACATGTCAACTAGAGCATTTCCAGCAACTAAATCAGATTGAAACCAACTTTTAATGGTATGGGCATGAGTTTGAAGTCCTTTTTGCATTGAAGCCAAACCAGTACAGGCATCGGTGCAAATGGCATAAGAGAATTCGTGGGGTTTTACTCCTAGAGAAACCATTGAGGCAAGCAACTTCAAAACTTCTTCTCTTTCACCACATTGAAGATATCATTATTGCTAATATAAATATCAAAATCATATTTTGTACAGGACAAACAAAGAAAGAAAGAGAGGCTTTTGATAGGGCTTTTGACATGATGCCCTTAAAAAATAAATTTTTTTTACAAATACCATTAAAACGTAAATAATGACTCTTTTGCCCTATTTTTACTATTCAACGTTCAGTCAGCCGACACACAAGCGCCACGTAGCCTGGGGAGCCGGAGATGTGAAAAAGGCGAAAGACGCCTTCCCTTGTAATTTTTTTTTTTTCAGGGATGACATTTTTTCAAAAGACGTTAAACATAAATATTTTTTTTTAACAGAATGCGTCTTTTTTTAATTTTTTTTTTTAGGGGAAGACGTCTTTCCCCTAAACCTAACGCTATATACGCAGACCCCACCATCTCAGACCCCCACACTCACGCCTTTTCTCTGAAAGTCATCGAAGGGGTTTCGTCGTCGGAAGCCTCTCGCTCTCTTCTTACGAGCAACGCCATTCCGTCTCTCGCTGCTCGTGTTCTCCCTCCTTGTCGACGCCATTCCCTTTCGCTCTCTGCAACTCCTTCCTACGTGTCGTCGCCATTGTTGGAAACACTGGTCTCGCCCTCCTCGTTGTGTCGGCCCTCTTGCTGTCTCCGTCGGGCGCATTGATCATTGGTACCTCCTCGAACATTACTTCAAGTGTTATGAACCTCAGTTTCATCCCATTCCGCACGAATCTTATTGGCCACAATGTACTATTCTGTATACAATGATACTTGATTCTGATCATATTCGTAAATCTGGTCGACCGAGGTCGTCGCGCATAAAAAATGAGATGGATATAAGAGAGCCCTCGTCTAAGATTAGATGTGGACATTGTGGACAAGAAGGCCACAACAGATCAAGTGTTACGTCAATTTGGCATGAGACAAATGATTCCGGAGCCATGCGACACAAGTGTTGACCTTCACAAGTGTGATATGAGGAGCCAATGTGACACTGATTGGATTCAAAAGCACAGATATTATGTTAATGAATGGGAGCATCGTGCTAATAACTTGGCAGTTGGTGAAAGTAATGCTTCGTCACATATGAAGTACAATGACCCATACATGATTTGGTATCGATCAATAACCCGAAGGTATATGACTGAAAGTGGTGCAACTATCAATTTTTTGGTAAGATAGTACATTATGCAATTCACGTTTTCATTTATTACTAAGCTAAGTTGTAGTTATTTTGGCTAACGTATGACATTTTTAATTTATTTAGGTTCGCAACGTGGTTCAAATTAATTTGCACAGTGAGGTTAATGATATGACTGTATTGACGGACATTAAGAGGATTTTAGTGACTATGATACAAACGGTGCATGCTGATTACATGATTAGGAGGGACACAATAGAAGGACAATCGTCAGCATACCATCAGAGTCCCATCACTCCTTCCAATCCAGTGGATTCATTTACGAATATCCACACGTCACCATTGCAGCAGGATCCTTCCCCCTTTGGCGATGCAATACCAGATGTTGATATTGACCCGACAGCTACTTCATTCGAGGACAATCCAACGTTGGGTGAATAGGAAAATTAGATAGGTAGACGAAAAAGAATGCCAAGGCGAGGGTGAGAGCAAGGGCAATGTTTGGGAGGTGCATTTATGGCAGATACGGCTATTGAGGCGCATGATGATCGTGAGGATGAGCACATATCAGTTATGTCCGTTGACGATGATCCAGCACCACATGTCTAACGAGTTGTTCAGGTGCCTTTGCAGCACTATACAAGAGATCACTTACGACGCAACAAAAGACGTAAATGGCCAATATGTGGCACATATTGACAACTTTTTTTTATTGTTTTTGTATATGTTTTGATAATGTTGTACTCAACCTGTATGTATACTTGCTACTTCAATTCAATAAATTTTTTTCAACAGGATTACTTTATATATGTTCTGATAGCTTCAGTTTTTCATTTAAACTTGAATTCCGGATGGGGGTCCAAAAATTCAACTGCGCATGGGAATGGAGTTCCGTCGCCTTCGGGGGATCGTGGGAGGATAGTGGTACGTTGAAAGTGGTCGGGTAAAAAAAGACCACGTGGTTTGGCTTCGGTGAGGCCGAACAATTTCCTAAAAGCTTTGATTTTTCTTAATAACTTGAATTCCGGATGGGGGTCCAAAAATTCAACCAAGCATGTGAATAAGGTTTTGTCGCCTCCGGGGATCGTAGGAGGATAGTGGGACGCGCTGAAAATGGTACTTGATTGACACAAGTACAAAAAAAAATCTGTATGGAATGCGTCTTTTGAAAAGACGCCTTCTTAACATCTCCAGCTCTCCCGCCCGTGTGGAGCTTATGTGTCGGTTGACTGGGCGTTGAATAGTGAAAATAAGGCAAAAGAGACATTATTTACGTTTTGATGGCATTTATAAAATTTTTTTATTTTTTAAGAACAATCAGATAAAAGCCCTCTTTTCAGACATATAATATCTTTTTAAAACTTTTTTTTGCAAAAATAATATAAGGTTTCAAGTGAATACATATTTTATCCTTATTAATGCATTTGATATGGAGTTATGTGGGGTATGAGAATGAAAAAGTTATTGATTCTCATATTTATTTTAAGAAAGTAATTTTTTGAAAAATCAGATTCTTGCCAATGATGAAAAAGTAATTTCGATTCAGACGGTGATATTCACTGTCTCAGGAAAGTAATTACCATAGAAAAATTTACAAAAAAGTCAAAACAACACAACTGAAAAAATAAAAAAATAAAAAAATAAAAAATAAAAAAATAGTTTAATTATTATTTTAATTAATTTAAAAATTAATATAATTTAAAAATCATTTTCTCACATTGAAAAAATCCAAAGAATAAAGACAAACACGAGCAATCAAACAACTTTCTCATTCTCATCTCCCACAGTAATCAACAAATATAAGTTGCTCCACCATTCTTATACTTTTCCTCTCCCCTATTCTTTTCTTTTCAAATATGACCCATTTAATATTTTATTAAATATGACAAAAATAACAAATTTTTATTTTTATTTATAATAAGATTAATTACAACAAAGTACATTGAATAGTAAGAAATAATATTAAGCTTGTAATAAATATATTATAATATAAAAAGAGAAATCAATTTTTTTAGATGCACTATTCTACTATTTATACAATTCATTAACAAATTAATTACTAATTTAATTTATTTTGTCTGCACCAATTTTACACTAAGCTACACAGACAAATAGGTACGGTGGCATTTTGCTACCCATAACTATTATAATTATGGGGTATCCCACCATAATTATTTTATACTATAGATAGAAGTAAAAATAATAATAATAATAATAATATTAAGCTTGAATGGATAAGGTTCTTGATATATGATTATATAAATATAACTGACGATGTATATGTAGCTTCTCAATATATAAATACACACACTCGTATATATATACATAGAAATTGCTGATAATTAATCATCCAAATTGGGAAATTTCACAAAAGACTTTCCAAAGAAGGAAATTAAAAATAAAAGAAAATTTACAACAAGTATTGATTTCAAACAACAATTCATACCGTAAAATCAACTTAGAATAATAAAAATACGGCTGATTTCATGAAGTTTCAGGAATTAACGGCTTTAAAATAGGAAAGGAAAGAAGACCCAACAGTTTCATCCCCCCATTCTAATTCTTCCCACCATTCAGTACTCCCCTTAATGATCCGCAATGTGTTTTGGGCACTGTTGCAATCAAATGGTAGTTTCTTCATTTTTGGACAGTCATACACAGCGATCTTCTTTAAGGCAGGAAAAGGCAAGGCACCGTCGACTATCAAACTCAAATTTGGAAGTGAAATTAGGAGTAGTTCCTTCAGCCTTGAGAATGGATTCAAATTTTCAACTGTAACTGCAACCCCTTTAACATCAACTATTTTGGCTATTTCCTCGCACTCATGCACTAGCAGAATCGTGAGGCTTGGAGCAAAAAGAAGCCATGTAAGATCTATCAACGCATCACAAAAAGAAATATCTACCATATCAAGTTGTTGAAAACATGGACAGGTGACGCCTTTCATCCATGTAATAGTTAACTTGGGGAGATCAAGTAGGTTTAGAATTTTCAAGTTTGAAAGCAAGCCAGTCTCTTCCTCCACCCTTGCCCTACTTATCATTACCTCTTCCAATGTTGAACATTCCTCTATAGTGAGTTCTACAAGATTTTTCATGCTCCCAAGACATAATGATGTCATTGTTGAAACAAAGGATGATGACGACGATGATAATATAAGTGAAATCAAACCTTCACACTTCGATACACATAGGGCCTCCACACACATTTGTAATTTGTTGCAGTTGACCAACTTCTGGAGAACAAGAGTAGATCTTATAGAGAGTCCAACTGTATTCAAATGCTCCAAGCATTCCAGTTCCATTAGGCTTGCTGCATGACCGCCACAATTACCATCGAATCCCCAATTTTTGAAGCCACTTTCAAATAAGTTCAAATATTGCAACTTGGAAAGACATGATATCACCCCTGCGGGAATTTTGCTGAGAGAACGTGTCGCAGATAGATCCAAGAACTTCAAATTTACCAATTTCACAAACTCATCAGGCCAATTTTGGATGCTGGTTAATGAAAGATCAAGATATTGCAATTCAAACAAGTAAGTGATGCTTTTTGGCAAATGTGCAATATTGGTATGGCGCAAATTTAGAACCTTCAGTGTAGGCATAGACCGAAAGAAGTCGTCACTAATATAGCTTAAAGAAAAATTATTCTGAAGATTAAGGGTCAACAGGTTATTACATGATGTTGGTGCATCTTCCAGAGATTTTATTCGATTATACATCAGTGAGACCCTTTCTGCTTCCTTCCATTGATCGAATGGAGGTGCTTTAGACAAATTAGCCCCTGCCCGTACAAAATATTTGTTTTTCTTCCTCCCACAATCACAACCAATCCATATTGCCAAGTCTCGAATCACATCATGCATCTTAACGCGATACTCACCATCACCAGCCTCCAACAAGCAAACAACCTTTAAACTTCCAATGATATCATTGCCTTTGTTATAAGCTTCTTGCTTGTTTTCAAATCCATCTAAAAAACCCTCCCCCATCCAACACTTTATAAGATTGTTCTTCTGAATTTCCCGGTCTTCCGGATAAAGGCAACAATACAAGAAACAAGACTTATGTGCATCATCTTTTAAGTTATCATAACTAAATTTCAAAAGGGGAAATACTTCATCTCCCATACCTGAAAATTCTGACGTGGATTTCTTCAGTACTGTTAGAGCATGCTTCCATTCTTCTGGTGTCTTCTTGCTAGCCATAGTTCTTCCAACAGTAATCAATGCCAGTGGTAAACCACCACATTCTTTTGCAACACAAGGAGCTAATTCAGGGATTTCTGGGTGCAAATTCAAGGTTTCTTCTCCGACCTTTTCTCTAAACAGATCCCATGCTTTCTCCGGATCTAAGCATTCAACTCTAATTTTCTTATTGGCTTCCATGTGCCCGCACACCATTTCAGATCGAGTAGTAAATACTACTTTATCACCCTTGTTTCCAACTTGAGGATGGGGAATTCCTATCCTTTCTAAATCTACACGTTCCCAACAATCATCCAACAACAGCACGAACTTCTTGCGTGATAACATGTTCAATATAGTCTCAGCTCTTTCCTCTTGAAGTTCATCGCCTCCTTCGCATGAAAAACCCAACTTTCTATTGATTTCCTTTTGAATCCGTCCCAAGTTTAGCTCCTTGGATACCACCACCCAAATCACCACATCAACATCGAGGCTTCCTTTGAGGAGATCAAACTTATTGTTAATTTTCTTTAACAGGGTCGTCTTTCCTACACCTCCCATTCCATATAATCCCATAATTCTAACATCATCATCTTGAAGCAACTTCCAAGCCTTCTCAAATAAGCTTTCCATGCCCACTGTAGGGTTCTCGGGCACTGCCTGAACAGAGACTCCTTGCAATCTATTAGCTACTTCATCAAACGTGCCTTTGCCCTTTAACTCGTTAACAACTGAAAGCTTCCTAACCACTTTCTTGCCAAACTTGTAACTCGTCCAGCAGTTCTTAGGACAACAACCTCTCAGGCATCTTTCTTCAATTTGCTTGGAGCCTTGTTGTAGCATTTCATCTACCTCAGCTTCAACAGCTTCCACTCTTTCGAGCCAACCACCCACTATAGGTGTCCGCACCATTCGTTGTGCCTTGGCCATCTCGACCCTTCCCTTAACTTCGTCTCTTACATTTATCAATTCCTCCGTAGCCTCCCTTAAAGCATCAAGGTTTTCTCTGAGGTTGCGGAGATAACTAGTGCGCCTTCCGCTACAATCCCACACATGATTGACGAGATCAATCGCCGGTCCAACAATATCCATATTGATCTCTGTTATTGAAGACTCAAACTTTTACAGCACTAAGAGATCAAATGGGTAGAGGAGATCCTTACACAGCTTCAAGTAAATCTAGTGATTCAACAGCAATAATAATATTTCATCAATAAAGAAGGGGATGAATAGTAGGCTAGTGGAAATTTGATCATCAATTCCTAACTCTGTCTTTTGTTATTGGCCTTACATTAGAATTTAATATCAAGTGGGACAGTGAAAATGCTAAAAATTAAAGACTTAGGAGACTTAGCAACTTTCCAAGAAACAATATTAGAATTTAATATCAAGTGGGACAGTGAAAATGCTAAAAATTAAAGACTTAGGAGACTTAGCAACTTTCCAAGAAACAATATTATATAACTTATTATAATTTAATGTCTGTACCAAATTCACAGAAAGCTGAACAGTAAAAGCATCCAAAAAAAAAAGTTGGAGATGCTGGATATCGATCCCCCGTACCTCTCGCATGCTAAGCAAGTCCTCTACCATATGAGCTACATCCCCTTTTTATTTTACTGACTTAAGTTAAAAGTAATAATATATTTAATGTTTTTCTTTGTTTCCCCATACATAAAACTGCTTTAAAAGTAAAGCAATAAAATAATAATAATAATAAACCAACTCTTCAAGACTAAAAAAAAAGGGTGTATATATATATATGTGTGTGTATTCCAACTAAGGATCCCAAGAGATTGATTTATAATTTAAGAATATTCCACAATTCATTACAAAAAACAGAGTTTCTGTTTCTTAAGGAATATGGTTGGTTATCACCAGCATTCTTCATATTACCTTTCTTCTTCTTCGAAACACTCATGCCTAGCTTTGCAGCATTCTCCTTTGAAAGGTGAAAGGACTTTAAGTTTCGAGTTTTTATTTTCATCTTTAGATAAAAGAAATTATGCAGTTTCTTCTTCTTGTTTCAAGTCTTTGGTTGGAGATGCAGATGCAGAGTCTTCATGTTCAAAATCAATTTTGATTTGTCGTGGATTCAGTTCTATGTCATTATGATTTCCTTGGGTTTGACCTGTAGAACACGGGGCAGCTTAGCATATAATAGTTGTTTCCCAAGGCGCACAATAAGCGTTTCTAAAATTAGGATTGGACGTCAGAACCAATATCCATTGTGATGTAAATTCGTGGTGGAAGAAGCAAGAATGAAAATACTTACAAAAAAAAAATAAGAAAAAAGCTGAATTTTCTATTGAAGAAAATTCCCCAAAACATTAGATTTGCCTTCTCTAATTACCAAATGCCTTGTATATACCAAACTACCCAATACGAATCTTAAACTGACACAAACTACTAAAGAGGCTATGTGGGTTTAAACCAAATAACATGGTCCTAGTAACAAATACATAAAATTAAAATAAAAGACAAAAAAAAAAAAACATAATAAAAACACATTATGCACATGTCATGCATCCCCACATCACGTTGTAGTGAAGTAAAAGGTTGTGGCCAACGCATCTATATGAACAAGAAGATTGGGATTCATAGGATAATATTTGCTATGGTGATCTATCACAACTATCTGCTATATTTTGTGTTTTTATTGATAGTATTAACTATGACAAAATTTCTGCAAGCTCAACAGTTGGTTTCAAACTCAAAACATTTTAACTACAGAAAGCCCAAATATCAGATGACTAAAGTACAAACATCAAGTGACTTTTTGCCATGTTTTTGTAGGATTGAGGTGAACTTTATGTACTTACCACCCCAATCTGACCTTAAGCACTTTATTCTTGAATTGAACTGATTTTCCACTAAGGATTTAAACACCTCAAACACTGAAATAGCATTAGATTTCTGGTTCAAAGGATATATCCAAGTATATCTAGTAAAGTCATCTAAAAAATGAATATAGTAACGAAATCCTTGATCAGATTGAATGGGTGCTGGACCCCAAATATTATTATGCAGTAGTTCAAGTGGAGCATATGCACGACTAACAAATTATGCTAAGGTAGTTTATGTGATTTACCCAGTTGAAAGGCATTGCAAAGTTCACACACTTTATTCAAACCAGAACTCAGATTACACACTTGCAAGATTTGAGACGGTACTTTACTTTATGGATGTCCAATTCTCCTATTCCAGAGATCGCTAAGGTTCATCCTGGATTAACATGATGTAGTGGTGTAAACAACAACATTCT
Source organism: Paratinospora sagittata (assembly GCA_035771175.1). Taxonomy (NCBI): domain Eukaryota; kingdom Viridiplantae; phylum Streptophyta; class Magnoliopsida; order Ranunculales; family Menispermaceae; genus Paratinospora; species Paratinospora sagittata. Next base: position 35,637,363 of record CM069601.1, on the reverse strand, counting down.
TCAGATTCAGAGAGTTTGGAAATCCTTGATTATGTTGAGCTTGATAAAGTCCTTCTCGAACACCTCCTTTAAGCAGTATTTGTTTCGTTTGACAGTCCTTAACAATCCAATGAGTAGAATGAAATTCCACAAAAATGTTGCTGTCAGCAGTAAGTTTAGAGATACTGATAAGGTTTCCTGTAATAGTAGGAACACATAACACTTGTTTCAATGATAGAGATGAAGAGATAGATGGAAGTTTACTCGAACCAACATGTGTAATTGATAAGTTGGAACCATCACCAACAATTAGTTTAGAATTACCTTCAAAAGCTGAAGTATCTTGAAGATTTGATTGATCACCTGTTACATGATGAGTAGCCCCTGTATCGATGATCAAAACTGGATCAGTTGTGGTACTTGGAGATGCAACATATGCACCTGGTTGACAGTACTTTACTTAAAGTAGTACCAAATTCTGCTGTAGTTGAAAGGTATATTTGTAGAGCACTAATTTCAGCTTCCACTAATAACCCAAATTCTGCTGTAGTTAATAGGGGATTCTTAAAATCCCTTTTTAAGAATTATTATTAAATTGTCTTTTATTAGAGCACTGAAAAAACTAATATATCTATTTATTGATTGGATTAATGTTAATTAAAGACAAATTAAAGGATTTCTTGAGCAAGAAAAAGAATACAATGACTTGGAAAGAGGCCAAAAGATGAAGTAAGATGTATTTTACTGCTGAAAAGTTTGTGTAGATTTTGGTCTTTTGCTTGGCTTCTCACATTTATATCAAACTTACATGCTTTATGCACTTGATGATTTATGCATTTAATTTATAACGAAAAGATTACTCTTCTTTATGCACTTGATGGTGGGTGATTTTGAGTACCAATTTCAGCTTTTTCCTCATTTTCTCTCTTTCCTCTCTCACTCTTTCCTTCAGCTATGAGCCTCGCAATCTTGAAGGTATATTTGTATATGTGTGTGCTTTGTTTTGTTAATTTTGTTGTTTGTTTGAAGCTTTCCTGTTTCAAAGCTTTTGCTGCCTTTTTTTTTTTCCCTGTTTCGGTTGAAACTGAAAACTGGGTTTTAATTGAAGTGGAGAATTTTGTTATTCCAAACTGGTTAATGCACTTAGTTGAACTGGTTGTTATGTGAGAATGGAATTATTTTTAATTAGAGTGAGGAATTCTTTATTCAGACTGGTTACTGAACTTAGTTGAACTGGCTCTTATTTGGCAAATGATCTAATTTTGACAGATGTGTTTCAAAGATCCTTGATTGCTGCTCATGCTTGTTTTATTTTTATTTTATTTTTTTATTTTTTATTTTGTGAAAGTTGATGGTTAATTTGTGGTTTTCTCTGAGAAATACATGGTTTGTGGCAATGGGTTGGTGAGAGATTTGTCTATCAACTTGGAGTTAGTTTTATAAAGGTCCATTTGGATGTCCCATTGTTTCCTTATACTTAGTTTCCTTGTGCAGAGTAAACTGATTGATTCATCTTTGTTATCCACTGCCGAGGTCAATTGGCTCAATGACTACCATGCACAAGTTTGGGAGAAGGTTGGTTGCCTTGGACAAAGCTTCTTTTTTTTTTTTCCCCTTTCCTTATGCCTATACTGTCTGTGAAATTGTGAAAGCCAGGTGGTCTCTTGTACCCTTATGGTTTTCTAAATTGTTTAGTGCACATTCATGGTAGCTATATTTTGGTACAATCTGATCAGTTGTATAAATGCACTTGCCATTTGAATTATGTTCAAGGAGGCCATTTGAATTACAATTCATGAAATATTTGTAAAAGAAGTTTTGCCATCTTTGCTTCCTTGCCCAGGTTTGAATGAGATTGTCTACCAAAGTTTGGGTATCATTGTAAGTAGTACTAATGGAGATTTTCTGATGATGATCATGATCATCAGTTTGTAGTACTATTAAAGTTTGGGTATCATTGTAAGTAGTTCTTCATGATGAATTTGGTGATTAGAGGAATCCATATTGGATCATCCAATAAAATGACTTGAGAATATTATATATATCGTAAGTAGTACTATTAAATCATTTGGTATTAAGCTTAAAATAAACAATAATTTATACTGGGTTCAAGGCAATTATAATCATCAAATTAAATAAAATTTAAGGGTAGCCTTATTAGTAATATCGCAAGTGATTATGACAAAGATTTAGATGTTTTCATTTCAAACCAACTAATGCTCATTTATTACATTGTAATGATGGTAGAATATATAAGACGTGATTGGATAAGGTTTTTGATATATGATTATATATAAATACACACACTTGTATATATATACATAGAAATTGCTGATAATTAATCATCCAAATTGGGAAATTTCACAAAAGACTTTCCAAAGAAGGAAATTTAAAATAAAAGAAAATTTACAAGAAGTATTGATTTCAAACAACAATTCATACCGTAAAATCAACTTAGAATAATAGAAATACTGCTGGTTTCATGAAGTTTCAGGATGAGCTAGCATTAATGAAAAGATTGATCAATTGTCTTCAATAATTAAACGGCATTAAAATAGGGAAGGAAAGAAGACCTAACAGTTTCATCTCCCCATTCTAATTCTTCCCACCATTTACTACTCCCCTCAATGATGCGCAGTGTGTTTTGGGCACTGTTGGAATCAAATGGTAGTTTCTTCATTTTTGGACAGTCCCTCACAGACAAATTCACTAAGGCAGGAAAAGGCAAGGCACCGTCGACTATCGACCTCAAATTTGGAAGTGAAATTAGGTGTAGTTCCTTCAGCCTTGAGAATGGATTCAAATTTTCAACTGTAACTGCTACCCCTTCAACATCAACTATTTTGGCTATTTCCTTGCAGCCACCCACTACGAGAATCGTGAGGCTTGGAGCAAAAAGAAGCCATGTAAGATCAATCAACACATCACAACCATAAATATCTACCTTATCAAGTTGTTGAAAACATGGATAGGTGACGCCTTTCGTCCATGTAATAGTTAACTTGGGGAGACGAGCTAGCCCTAGGACTTGCAAGTTTGAAAGCAACCCAGTCTCTTCCTCCACCCTTGCCCAACTTATCATTACCTCTTCCAATGTTGAACATTCCTCTATAGTGAGTTCTTCAAGATTCTTCATGCTCCCAAGACATAATGATGTCATTGTTGAAACGAAGGATGATGACGACGATGATAATATAAGTGAAATGAAACCTTCACACTTCGATACACATAGGGACTCCACACACATTTGTAATTTGTTCCAGTTGACCAACTTCTGGAGAACAAGAGTAGAATTTACAGAGAGTCCAACTCTATTCAAATGCTCCAAGCATTTCAGTTCCATTAGGCTTGCTGCACGACCGTCACAATTACCATCAAATGCCCAATTTCCGAAGGCACTTTTAAATAAGTTCAAATATTGCAACTTGGAAAGACATGATATCACCCCTGCTGGAATTATGCTGAGAGAATGTGTCCAAGATAAATCCAAGAACTTCAAATTTACTAATTTCACAAACTCATCAGGCAAATTTATCATATTGGTGCCTGCAAGATCAAGATATTGCAATTCAAATTTAGAACCTTCAGTGTAGGCATGGACCGAAAGAAGTTGTCACTAATATAGCCTAAAGAAAAATTATTCTGAAGATTAATGGTCAACAGGTTATTACATGATGTTGGTGCATCTTCCAGAGATTTTATTTGATTATTCATCAGTGAGACCCTTTCTGCTTCCTTCCATTGATCAAATGGAGGTGCTTTAGACAAATTAGCCCCTGCTCGTACAAAATACTTGTTTCTCTTCCTCCCACAATCACAACCAATCCATATTGCTAAGTCTCGAATCACATCGTGCATCTTAACACAATACTCACCATCACCGGCCTCCAACAAGCAAACAACCTTTAAACTTCCAATGATATCATTGCCTTTGTTATAAGCTTCTTGCTTGTTTTCAAATCCATCTAAAAAACCCTCCCCCATCCAACAAATTATAAGATCATCCTTCGAAATTTCCCAGTCTTCCGGATAAAGGCAACAATACAAGAAACAAGACTTATGTGCATCATCTTTTAAGTTATCATAACTAAATTCAAAAGGGGAAATACTTCATCTCCCATACCTGAAAATTCTGATGTGGATTTCTTCAGTACTGTTAGAGCATGCTTCCATTCTTCTAGTGTCTTCTTGCTAGCCATAGTTCTTCCGACAGTAATCAATGCCAGTGGTAAACCATCACATTCTTTTGCAACACAAGGCCACAACAGATCGAGTGTTACATCAATTTGGCATGAGACAAATGATTCCGGAGCCATGCGACACAAGTGTTGACCTTCACAAGTGTGATATAAGGAGCCAATGTGACAGTGATTGGATTCAAAAGCACAGATATTATGTTGATTAATGGGAGCGTCGTGCTGATAACTTGGCAGTTGGTGAAAGTAATGCTTCGTCACATATGGAGTACAATGACCCATACATAATTTGGTATCGATCAATAACCCTGAGGTATATGACTGAAAGTGGTGCAACTATCGATTTCTTGGTAAGATAGTACATTATACAATTCACGTTTGCACTTATTACTAAGCTAAGTTGTAGTTATTTTGGCTAACGTATAACATTTTTAATTTATTTAGGTTCGCAACGTGGCTCAAATTAATTTACGCAATGAGGTTAATGATATGATTGTACTGACGGACATTAAGAGGATTTCAATGACTACGCTACAAACGGTGCATGTTGATTACATGGTTAGGAGAGACACAACAGAAAGACAATCGTCAGCATACCATCAGAGTCCCATCACTCCTTCCAGTCCAGTGGATTCATTCATGAATATCCACACGTCACCATTGCAGCAGGATCCTTCCCCCTTTGGTGATGCAATACTAGATGTTGATATTGATCCGACAGCTACTTCATTCGAGGACAATCCAACGTTGGGTGAAGGGGGAAATTGGATAGGTAGACGAAAAAGAATGCCAAGGCGAGGGCGAGAGCGAGGGCAATGTTTGGGAGGTGCATTTATAGCAGATACGGCTATTGAGGCGCATGATGGTCATGAGGATGAGCACATATCAGCTATGCCCGTTGACGATGATCCAGCACCACATGTTGAGCGAGTTGTTCAGGTGCCTTTGCAGCACTATACAAGAGATCACTTACGGCGTAACAAACGACGTAAATGGCCAATATGTGGCACAAATTGACAGCTTATTTTATTATTTTTGTATATGTTTTGATAATGTTGTACTCAACATGTATATATACTTGCTACTTCAATTCAATAAATTTTTTTAAATAGGATTACCTTGTATATGTCTTGATAGCTTCAATTTTTCATTTAAACTTGAATTCCGGATGGGGGTCCAAAAATTCTACCGGGCATAGGAATGAGGTTTCGTCGCCTTCGGGGGATCGTGGGATGATAGTGGGACGCGTTGAAAGTGGTCGGATAAAAAAAGACCACGTGGTTTGGCTTCGATGAGGCCGAACAATTTACTAAAAGTTTTGATTTTTCTTAATAACTTGAATTCCGGACGGGGGTCCAAAAATTCAACCGGGCATAGGAATGAGGTTTCGTCGCCTTCGGGGGATCGTAGGAGGATAGTGAGACGCGCTGAAAGTGGTACTTGATTGACACAAGTACAAAAAAAATTGAAAAAAATAATCTGTATACTAAAATACGCCTTCTGTTAAAAAAAAAAAATTTAAAGAAAATGCGTCTTTTGAAAAAACGTCTTCCCTGTAAAAAAAATTACAGAGGAAAAGAAGTCTTCTTAACATCTCCAGCTCTCCCGCTCGCGTGGTGCTTGTGTGTCGGTTGACTGGGCGTTGAATTGTGAAAGTAGGGCAAATGAGTCATTATTTACGTTTTGATGGCATTTGTGAAATTTTTTTATTTTTTAAGGACAATCAGGTAAAAGCCCACTTTTCAGACATATAATATCTTTTTAAAACTTATTTTGCAAAACTAATATAAGGTTTCAAGTGAATACATATTTTAAGAAAACATTTTACATTTAAAAAAAAAACGTCTTCTCATATATCGTTTTTAGTGTAAATATTTTAACTTCAATTAATTCGAAGGAATATATTAAAAAAGTATTTATCAAAAACGTTTTATCCTTATTAATGCATTTGATATGGAGTTATGTGGGGTATGAGAATGAAAAAGTTATTGAATCTCATATTTATTTTAAGAAAGTACTTTTTTGAAAAATCAGATTCTTGCCAATAATGAAAAAGTAATTTTGATTTAGAGGGTAATATTTACTATTTCAGGAAAGTAATTACCATAGAAAAATTTACACAAAAGCAAAAACAGCACAACTGAAAAAAAAAATAGTTTGATTATTATTTTAATTAATTTAAAAATTAATAAAATTTATATTAAAATTATTTTATTAATTTATTAAAATATTAAAAAAATTAAAAACTAATATTAAAATTTTAATTCTTTCGATTTGTAAAAAATTTAAATTTAAGTTATTTGAATGAAAATCACTTTTTTTTTTTTATCATAGGTGAAAATCTTACTTCCTTGAAAATCATTTTCTCACGTTGAAAAAATTCAAAAAAAAAAAAAAAACAAACACGAAGAATCAAACGGCTTTCTCATTCTCATCTCCCACAGGAATCAACATTCTTATACTTTTCCTCTCCCCTATTCTATTCTAATCAAATATGACCCATTTAATATTTTATTAAATATGAAAAAAATAATAAATTTTTATTTTTATTTATAATAAGATTAAAGATTTAGCTGTTTTCATTTCAAACCAACTAAATGATCATTTATTACATTGTAATGATAGTAGAATATATATAAGACGTGAATGGATAAGGTTCTCTTGTTCATGATTATGTAAATATAACTGACGATGTATATATATATATACATAGAAATTGCTGATAATTAATCATCCAAATTGGGAAATTTAACAAAAGACTTTCCAAAGAAGGAAATTAAAAATAAAAGAAAATTTACAACAAGTATTGATTTCAAACAACAACTCATACCGTAAAATCAACTCAGAATAATAAAAATACTGCTGATTTCATGAAGTTTCAGGATGAGATAGCACTATTGAAAGATTGATCAATTCTCTTCAATAATTAATGTCTTTAAAATAGGGAAGGAAAGAAGACCTAACAGTTTCATCTCCCCATTCTAATTCTTCCCACCATTCATTTCTCCCCTGAATGACGCGCAGTGTGTTTTGGGCACTGTTGGAATCAAATGGTAGTTTCTTCATTTTTGGACAGTTCCTCACAGATATCTTCATTAAGGCAGGAAAAGGCAAGGCATCCTCGACTATCAAACTCAAATTTAGAAGTGAAATTAGGTGTAGTTCCTTCAGCCTTGAGAATGGATTCAAATTTTCAACAGTAACTGCTACCCCTTTAACATCAACTATTTTGGCTATTTCCTCGCAATGATGTACTCGCAGAATCGTGAGGCTTGGAGCAAAAAGAAGCCATGTAAGATCTATCAACGCATCACAAAAAGAAATATCTACCTTATCAAGTTGTTGAAAACATGGATAGGTGACGCCTTTCGCCCATGTAATAGTTAACTTGGGGAGAGAAACTAGGCGTAGATCTTTCAAGTTTGAAAGCAAGCCGGTCTCTTCCTCCACCCTTGCCCTACTTATCATTAACTCTTCCAATGTTGAACATCTCCGTATAGCGAGTTCTACAAGATTCTTCATGCTTCCAAGACATAACGATGTCATTGTTGAAACAAAGGATGATGACGACGATGATAATATAACTGACATCAAACCTTCACACTCCGATACACATACGGACTCCACACACATTTGTAATTTGTTGCAGTTGACCAACTTCTGGAGAACAAGAATAGAATTTACAGATAGTCCAACTGTATTCAAATGCTCCAGGCATTCCAGTTCCATTAGGCTTGCTGCACGACCGTCACAATTACCATCAAATGCCCAATTTTCGAAGCCACTTTCAAATAAGTTCAAATATTGCAACTTGGAAAGACATGATATCACCCCTGCTGGAATTATGCTGAGAGAACTTGTCCAAGATAAATCCAAGAACTTCAAATTTACCAATTTCACAAACTCATCAGGCAAATTTTGGATACCGCTGCCTGCAAGATCAAGATATTGCAATTCAAACAAGTAAGTGATGCTTCTGGGCAAATGTGTAATTTGGGTATTGCGCAAATGTAGAACCTTCAGTGTAGGCATAGACAGAAAGAAGTCGTTACTAATAAAGCTTAAAGATGAATTATTCTCAAGATTAAGGGTCAACAGGTTATTAAATGATATTGTTGCATCTTCCAGAGATTTTATATCATTATGCATCAGTGAGACCCTTTCTGCTTCCTTCCATTGATCAAATGGAGGTGCTTTAGACAAATTAGCCCCTGCTCGTACAAAATACTTGTTTTTCTTTCTCCCACAATCACAACCAATCCATATTGCTAAGTCTCGAATCACATCATGCATCTTAACGCGATACTCACCATCACCAGCCTCCAACAAGCAAACAACCTTTAAACTTCCAATGATATAATTGCCTTTGTTATAAGCTTCTTGCTTGTTTTCAAATCCATCTAAAAAACCCTCCCCCATCCAACACTTTATAAGATCATCCTTCAAAATTTCCCAGTCTTCCGGATAAAGGCAACAATACAAGAAACAAGACTTATGTGCATCATCTTTTAAGTTATCATAACTAAATTTCAAAAGGGGAAATACTTCATCCCCCATACCTGAAAATTCTGATGTGGATTTCTTCAGTACTGTTAGAGCATGCTTCCATTCTTCTGGTGTCTTCTTGCTAGCCATAGTTCTTCCAACAGTAATCAATGCCAGTGGTAAACCATCACATTCTTTTGCAACACAAGGAGCTAATTCAGGGATTTCTGGGTGCAAATTCAAGGTTTCTTCTCCTACCTTTTCTCTAAACAGATCCCATGCTTTCTCCGGATCTAAGCATTCAACTCTAATTTTCTTATTGGCTTCCATGTGCCCACACACCATTTCAGATCGGGTAGTAAATACTACTTTATCACCCTTGTTTCCAACTTGAGGATGGGGAATTCCTATCCTTTCTAAATCTACACGTTCCCAACAATCATCCAACAGCAGCACGAACTTCTTGCGTGATAACATGTTCAATATAGTCTCAGCTCTTTCCTTCAGAAGCTCGTCTCCTTCCCATGGAAAACCCAAATTTTTTCCAATTTCCTTTTGAATCCTTCCCAAGTTTCGCTCCTTGGATACCACCACCCAAATCACCACATCAACATCGAGGCTTCCTTTGAGGAGATCAAACTTATTGTTAATTTTCTTTAACAGGGTCGTCTTTCCTACACCTCCCATTCCATATAATCCCATAATTCTAACATCGTCCTCTTGAAGCAACTTCCAAGCCTTCTCAAATAAGCTTTCCATGCCCACTGTAGGGTTCTCGGGCACTGCTTGAACAGAGACTCCTTGCAATCTATTAGCTACTTCATCAAACGTGCCTTTGCCCTTTAACTCGTTAACAACTGAAAGCTTCCTAACCACTTTCTTGCCAAACTTGTAACTCGTCCAGCAGTTCTTAGGACAACAACCTCTCAGGCATCTTTCTTCAATTTGCTTGGAGCCTTGTTGTAGCATTTCATCTACCTCAGCTTCAACAGTTTCCACTTTTACGAGCCAACCACCCACTATGGGTGTCTGCACCATTCGTTGTGCCTCGGCCATCTCGACCCTTCCCTTAACTTCATCTCTTACATTTTTCAATTCCTCCGTAGCATCCCTTAAAGCATCAAGGTTTTCTCTGAGGTTGCGGAGATAACTAGTGTGCCTTCTGCTACAATCCCACACATGATTGACGAGACGAATAGCCGGTCCAACAATATCCATATTGATCTCTGTTATTGAAGACTCAAAAACTTTTACAGCACTAAGAGATCAAATGGGTAGAGGAGATCCTTACACAGCTTCAAGTAAATCTAGTGATTCAACAATAATAATATTTCATCAATAAAGAAGGGAATGAATAGTAGGCTAGTGGATGAATGGATGTAGGAAGATTAATCAGTATCAGGCAAATTAAAATGGCAATTTGATCATCAATTTCTAACTCTGTGTTTTGTTATTAGCCTTACATTATAATTTAATATCAAGTGGGACAGTGAAAATGCTAAAAACTAAAAACTTAGGAGACAAAAGCGTGTGAGAATGGCCAACTACAAGCAACTTTCCAAGAAACGTCCAGAATGGAATTTAAGCTATATAGAAAGAAGATGCCACACCAACCGTTTCTTTAGATGCGATATTATGCTAAGTATACAACTCATTAACAAAATTAATTACTAATTTCTTTTGTCTATATTCAACCCATGCATTTTATATAATTTAATGTCTGTACCAAATTCACAGAAAGTTACATAACAATAGACCAAAATATAATATTATCTTACATTTTATAATATTATCTATTGTAATCTAAAATTGAAAAATAAAAAATATTTTAATTATCTCCGATAATGGACAAGTACAAATATATTTGAAGATTGGAACCCGATTTGAACTAGTGAACTTTTTATGTTACTCTTCCTTTGCAAAAGTAATAGAAGGGAATAGCTAAAGTGGCCAAGACCTAATAGCATTAGCCTGATAGTAAAAAACATTTGGGAATTAGAGGAGTCACACTGGATTATAACTTTCCATGATAAAAGAGAGAAATATTGGTTCAAAACCACTTAATTTATGTCATGATCAATTCAATCCAATTTTAATTCAATTGAAACTGGGTTATGTTCATAGATTTTCATTTCATGTCACGCATTCACTTTAGGCCATAGCCAATTAATTTATGTAATGATCAAATTGCTTTGACTTCATGAAAATTTTCCCAAGTAACATTCATCATATCTTTCTAGTAAGTACCCATAAGAGCATTCAAGGTCAGTAAGATCTCACCAATATCAGGATGTGATCTCTCCCCTGTGAGGAAGACATGAATTCCATTCTTAAGCTCGATCCAACTGCAACCCGGATCTTTTCTCACATTATCATTCCTCATCCTCTCCCTTATCTTTTCCGTCTCATCCCAGTCATGCCCAGCAGCGTACATGTTTGATAATACTAAAAGATAACTTTGGTTCTGATCTGGATTCTGTTCAAGAAACTGATCTGCTGCAAATCGTGCCAGTTCGGTCTTACCATAAATCCGGCAAGAACTAAAGAAGGCAGTCCAAACACTTATGCTTGGCTTCATCGCCATTTTTTTTTATGAATTCAAGCGCTTCGCACAAGTACCCACCTCTGCATAAAAGATCAACCATGCAAGAATAATGCTCTGGTCCAGCAGGTATAAAGTGTTCTTCAGTCATTAATCGAAAATATCGCCGCCCTTGATCAATTAGGCTGCCATGGCTGCAAGCTGATAATACCTTCCGGAAGGTGATTTTATCAGGTTCGGCGTTTGATCCAAGCATGAGCTCAAACAATGTCAGAACTTCATCAAACCGGCCATTTTTTTTCCATAAGCAGAAATCATAGCAGTCCAAAGGAATGTGTATAGTGAAGGAATTGAATCAAATATGAGCTTCGCGTAGTTAACACAACCGCATTTTGCATACGTGTCAACTAGAGCATTTCCAGCAACTAAATCAGATTGAACCCACTTTTAATGGTATGGGCATGAGTTTGAAGTCCTTTTTGCATTGAAGCCAAACCAGTACAAGCATCGGTGCAAATGGCATAAGAGAACTCGTGGGGTTTTACTCCTAGAGAAACCATTGAGGCAAGCAACTTCAAAACTTCTTCTCTTTCACCACATTGAAGATAACCTGAGAGCATCTTATTCCATGCAATACGTCCTTTTATTGTCATCCAATCGAATAGCTTTTGAGCATAGCCAATGCTTTAGCTCCTTGAATACATGTTAAGCAAATTATTTTGGAGAACAAGATTGGCACCCAAGAAACCAGATGCTAAGACATGGGCATGTATCTGTTGGCCTCGCTTTAAAGCTTGAAGACCAGAGCAAGTTGTCAAAGCCCCAGAAAATGAATATGCACTTGGAGTTGTTGCACCAGTGGAATCATGGTTCTAAACAAATTTAGTGATTCTGCATAGTAATGGTGCTCTGCATGACCAACAATCATAGAAGTCCATGACACAACATCCCTCTCAGGAAAATCATCAAACACCTTCCCGGCTTCTATCAAATTACCACAGTTGAGGTTAAAATCCATCAAGTTGTCATTAGCACAGTGAATCGGCAGAACCCAGATTTAATAACAACGGAATGAATCTAGTGCCCATGATCAGTGGAACACCGAGATGGTGGTGCTGCCTTGAGAGAGTTAACAAGGGAATATTATTCATCTGGGTTTGGAAAATCTTGTTTGCGTTCTGGGCATGAAAGAGAGATGGAGGATAAGAAAGAAGAGATCTTGTAGAGCAATTTGATGAAGAAAAAGTGGGTGTTGTGAGGTGATTTGGGAGTTTTGAAATCTTGGTCAGATTGGTTTTATTACAATTTGATTTGTAGGAAATGATATTTTGTTTTTGACATATGTTCTCCTTTAAACTAAAATGTTTTGGTGGAGCAGTTTCTACTGGGAAAGAAGATATCATTATTGCTAATATAAATATCAAAATCATATTTTGTATAGGACAAACAAAGAAAGAAAGAGAGGCTTTTGATAGAGCTTTTAACCTGATTGCCCTTAAAAAATAAATTTTTTTTACAAATACCATTAAAACATAAATAATGACTCTTTTGCCCTATTTTTACTATTTACCGCTCAGTTAGCCGACACACAAGCGCCACGTACCCTGGGAGCAGGGAAGATATTTTTTCAAAAGACGTTAAACATATTTTTTTTTTTTAACAGAAGGCGTCTTCTTTTAATTTTTTTTTAGGGGAAGACGTCTTTCCCCTAAACCTATCGCTATATACACAGACCCCACCATCTCCGACCCCCACACTCACGCCTTCTCTCTGAAAGTCATCGAAGGGGTTTCGTCGTCGGAAGCCTCTCGCTCTCTTCTTACGAGCAACGCCATTCCGTCTCTCGCTGCTCATGTTCTCCCTCCTTGTCGACGTCATTCCCTTTCGCTCTCTGCAACTCCTTCCTACGTGCCGTCGCCATTGTTGGAAACACTGGTCTCGCCCTCCTCGTTGTGTCGGCGCTCTTGCTGTCTCCATCGGGCGCATTGATCATTGGTACCTCCTCGAGCATTACTTCAAGTGTTATGAACCTCAGTTTCATCCCATTCCGCACGAATCTTATTGGCCACAATATACTATTATGTATACAATGATACTTGATTCTGATCATATTCGCAAATCTGGTCGACCGAGGTCGTCGCGCATAAAAAATGAGATGGATATAAGAGAGCCCTCGTCTAAGATTAGATGTGGACATTGTGGACAAGAAGGCCACAACAGATCAAGTGTTACGTCAATTTGGCATGAGACAAATGATTCCGAAGCCATGCGACACAAGTGTTGACCTTCACAAGTGTGATATGAGGAGCCAATGTGACAGGATTGGATTCAAAAGCACAGATATTATGTTAATGAATGGGAGCGTCGTGCTGATAACTTGGCAGTTGGTGAAAGTAATGCTTCGTTACATATGGAGTACAATGACCCATACATGATTTGGTATCGATCAATAACCCGAAGGTATATGACTGAAAGTGGTGCAACTATCGATTTCTTGGTAAGATAGTACATTATGCAATTCACGTTTTCATTTATTACTAAGCTAAGTTGTAGTTATTTTGGCTAACGCATGACATTTTTAATTTATTTAGGTTCGCAACGTGGATCAAATTAATTTGCACAGTGAGGTTAATGATATGACTGTACTGACGGACATTAAGAGGATTTCAATGACTATGCTACAAACGGTGCATGCTGATTACATGATTAGGAGGGACACAACAGAAGGACAATCGTCAGCATACCATCAGAGTCTCATCACTCCTTCCAATCCAGTGGATTCATTTACGAATATCCACACGTCACCATTGCAGCAGGATTCTTCCCCCTTTGGCGATGCAATACCAGATGTTGATATTGACCCGACAGCTACTTCATTCGAGGACAATCCAACGTTGGGTGAATAGGAAAATTAGATAGGTAGACGAAAAAGAATGCCAAGGCGAGGGTGAGAGCAAGGGCAATGTTTGGGAGGTGCATTTATGGCAGATACGGCTATTGAGGCGCATGATGATCGTGAGGATGAGCACATATCAGTTATGTCCGTTGACGATGATCCAGCACCACATGTCGAGCGAGTTGTTCAGGTGCCTTTGCAGCACTACACAAGAGATCACTTACGACTCAACAAAAGACGTAAATGGCCAATATGTGGCACAGATTGACAACTTGTTTTATTGTTTTTGTATATGTTTTGATAATGTTGTACTCAACCTGTATGTATACTTGCTACTTCAATTCAATAAACTTTTTTCAACAGGATTACCTTATATATGTTCTGATAGCTTCAGTTTTTCATTTAAACTTGAATTCCGGATGGGGGTCCAAAAATTCAACTGCGCATGGGAATGGAGTTCCGTCGCCTTCGGGGGATCGTGGGAGGATAGTGGCACGTTGAAAGTGGTCGGGTAAAAAAAGACCACGTGGTTTGGCTTCGGTGAGGCCGAACAATTTCCTAAAAGCTTTGATTTTTCTTAATAACTTGAATTCCGGATGGGGGTCCAAAAATTCAACCAAGCATGTGAATAGGGTTTCGTCGCCTCCGGGGGATCGTAGGAGGATAGTGGGACGCGCTGAAAGTGGTACTTGATTGACACAAGTACAAAAAAAAATTTGTATGGAATGCGTCTTTTGAAAAGACGCCTTCTTAACATCTCCAGCTCTCCTGCCCGCGTGGCGCTTGTGTGTCGGTTGACTGGGCGTTGAATAGTGAAAATAGGGCAAAAGAGACATTATTTATGTTTTGATGGCATTTATAAAATTTTTTTATTTTTTAAGAACAATCAGGTAAAAGCCCTCTTTTCAGACATATAATATCTTTTTAAAACTTATTTTTGCAAAAATAATATAAGGTTTCAAGTGAATACATATTTTATCCTTATTAATGCATTTGATATGGAGTTATGTGGGGTATGAGAATGAAAAAGTTATTGATTCTCATATTTATTTTAAGAAAGTAATTTTTTGAAAAATCATATTCTTGCCAATGATGAAAAAGTAATTTCGATTCAGACGGTGATATTCACTGTCTCAGGAAAGTAATTACCATATAAAAATTTACAAAAAAGTCAAAACAACACAACTGAAAAAATAAAAAAATAAATAAAAATAAAAATATATATATATATAGTTTAATTATTATTTTAATTAATTTAAAAATTAATATAATTTAAAAATCATTTTCTCACATTGAAAAAATCCAAAGAATAAAGACAAACACGAGCAATCAAACAACTTTCTCATTCTCATCTCCCACAGGAATCAACAAATATAAGTTGCTCCACCATTCTTATACTTTTCCTCTCCCCTATTCTTTTCTTTTCAAATATGACCCATTTAATATTTTATTAAATATGACAAAAATAACAAATTTTTATTTTTATTTATAATAAGATTAATTACAACAAAGTACATTGAATAGTAAGAAATAATATTAAGCTTGTAATAAATATATTATAGTATGAATGTCAATAATAATATAAAAAGAGAAATCAATTTTTTTAGATGCACTATTCTACTATTTATACAACTCATTAACAAATTAATTACTAATTTAATTTATTTTGTCTGCACCAATTTTACACTAAGCTACACAGACAAATAGGTACGGTGGCATTTTGCTACCCATAACTATTATAATTAATAATAATAATATTAAGCTTAGAATTAGTAATTTTTTATATTGGGGTGTAGTGCAATCATAATCATCAAATTAAATTAAATTAAGAGTAGCCTTATTATGACAACCGATTATGACAAAGATTTAGCTGTTTACATTTCAAACCAACTAAATGGTCATTTATTACATTGATTATAGTAGAATATATAAGACGTGAATGGATAAGGTTCTCTTGTTCATGATTATATAAATATAACTGACGACGTATGTATAGCTTCTCAATACATATATATATAGAAATTGCTGATAATTAATCATCCAAATTGGGAAATTTCACAAAAGACTTTCCAAAGAAGGAAATTAAAAAATAAAAGAAAATTTACAAGTATTGATTTCAAACAACAATTCATACCGTAAAATCAACTTAGAATAATAGAAATACTGCTGATTTCATGAAGTTTCAGGATGAGCTAACATAGCATTATTGAAAGATTGATCAATTGTCTTCAATAATTAAAGGGCATTAAAATAGGGAAGGAAAGAAGACCTAACAGTTTCATCTCCCCATTCTAATTCTTCCCACCATTCATTACTCCCACTAATGACCCGCAATGTGTTTTGGGCACTGTTGCAATCAAATGGTAGTTTCTTCATTTTTGGACAGTTATACACAGCGATCTCCTTTAAGGCAGGAAAAGGCAAGGCACCCTCGACTATCAACCTCAAATTTGGAAGTAAAAATAGGTGTAGTTCCTTCAGCCTTGAGAATGGGTTCAAATTTTCAACTGTAACTGCTACCCCTTTAACATCAACTATTTTGGCTATTTCCTTGCACTCTTGCACTAGCAGAATCGTGAGGCTTGGAGCAAAAAGAAGCCATGTAAGATCTATCAACGCATCACAATTATAAATAGATACCATATCAAGTTGTTGAAAACATGGATAGGTGACACCTTTCGTCCATGTAATGGTTAACTTGGGGAGAAGAACTAGGAGTAGAACTTTCAAGTTTGAAAGCAAGCCAGTCTCTTCCTCCACCCTTGTCCTACTTATCATTAACTCTTCCAATGTTGAACATTCCCGTATATCGAGTTCTTCAAGATTCTTCATGCTCCCAAGACATAATGATGTCATTGTTGAAACTAAGGATGACGACGACGATGATAATATAAGTGAAATCAAACCTTCACACCTCAATACACTTAGGGACTCCACACACATTTGTAATTTGTTGCAGTTGACCAACTTCTGGAGACCAAGAGTAGAATTTACAGGGAGTCCAACTGTATTCAAATGCTCCAAGCATTCCAGTTCCATTAGGCTTGCTGCACGACCGTCACAATTACCATTGAATCCCCACTTTTCGAAAGTACTTCCAAATAAGTTCAAATATTGCAACTTGGAAAGACGTGATATCACCCCTGCTGGAATTATGCCGAGAAAACGAGTCCAAGATAAATCCAAGAACTTCAAATTTACCAATTTCACAAACTCATCAGGCAAATTTATGATTTTGGTGTGTGCAAGATCAAGATATTGCAATTCCAACAAGTAAGTTATGCTTCTGGGCAAATGTGCAATTTGGGTATGGCGCAAATGTAGAACCTTCAGTGTAGGCATGGACCGAAAGAAGTCGTCACTAATATAGCTTAAACAAAAATTATTCTGAAGATTAAGGGTCAACAGGTTATTACATGATATTGTTGCATCTTCCATAGATTTTATATCATTATCCATCAGTGAGACCCTTTCTGCTTCCTTCCATTGATCGAATGGAGGTGCTTTAGACAAATTAGCCCCTGCCCGTACCAAATACTTGTTTCTCTTCCTCCCACAATCACAACCAATCCATATTGCTAAGTCTCGAATCACATCATGCATCTTAACGTGTTTGTCACCATCAACAATGCCAGCCTCCAACAAGCAAACAACCTTTAAACTTCCAATGACATCATTGCCTTTGTTATAAGCTTCTTGCTTGTTTTCAAATCCATCTAAAAAACCCTCCCCCATCCAACACTTTATAAGATTGTTCTTATGAATTTCCAAGTCTTCCGGATAAAGGCAACAATACAAGAAACAAGACTTATGTGCATCATCTTTTAAGTTATCATAACTAAATTTCAAAAGGGGAAATACTTCATCTCCCATACCTGAAAATTCTGGCGTGGATTTCTTCAGTACTGTTAGAGCATGCTTCCATTCTTCTGGTGTCTTCTTGCTAGCCATAGTTCTTCCGACAGTAATCAATGCCAGTGGTAAACCAGCACATTCTTTTGCAACACAAGGAGCTAATTCAGGGATTTCTGGGTGCAAATTCAAGGTTTCTTCTCCTACCTTTTCTCTAAACAGATCCCATGCCTTCTCCGGATCTAAGCATTCAACTTTAAATTTTTTATTGGCTTCCATGTGTCCACACACCGTTTCAGATCGGGTAGTAAATACTACTTTATTACCCTTGTTTCCTACTTGAGGATGGGGAATTCCTATCCTTACCAAGTCCACACGTTCCCAACAGTCATCCAACAGCAACACAAATTTCTTGCGTGATAACATGTTGAATATAGCCTCCGCTCGTTCCTCTTGAAGTTCATCGCCTCCTTCCAATGAACAACCCAACTTTTTTCCAATTTCCTTTTGAATCCTTCCCAAGTTTAGCTCCTTGGATACCACCACCCAAATCACCACATCAACATCGAGGCTTCCTTTGAGGAGATCAAACTTATTGTTAATTTTCTTTAACAGGGTCGTCTTTCCTACACCTCCCATTCCATATAATCCCATAATTCTAACATCATCATCTTGAAGCAACTTCCAAGCCTTCTCAAATAAGCTTTCCATGCC
Source organism: Paratinospora sagittata (assembly GCA_035771175.1). Taxonomy (NCBI): domain Eukaryota; kingdom Viridiplantae; phylum Streptophyta; class Magnoliopsida; order Ranunculales; family Menispermaceae; genus Paratinospora; species Paratinospora sagittata. The sequence goes on along the minus strand of CM069601.1, from coordinate 35,618,699 downwards.
CACTGTAGGGTTCTCGGGCACTGCTTGAACATAGACTCCTTGCAATCTATTAGCTACTTCATCAAACGTGCCTTTGCCCTTTAACTCGTTAACAACTGAAAGCTTCCTAACCACTTTCTTGCCAAACTTGTAACTCGTCCAGCAGTTCTTAGGACAACAACCTCTCAGGCATCTTTCTTCAATTTGCTTGGAGCCTTGTTGTAGCATTTCATCTACCTCAGCTTCAACAGTTTCCACTTTTACGAGCCAACCACCCACTATAGGTGTCCGCGCCATTCGTTGTGCCTCGGCCATCTCGACCCTTCCCTTAACTTCATCTCTTACATTTTTCAATTCCTCCGTAGCATCCCTTAAAGCATCAAGGTTTTCTCTGAGGTTGCGGAGATAACTAGTGCGCCTTCCGCTACAATCCCACACATGATTGACGAGATCAATCGCCGGTCCAACAATATCCATATTGATCTCTGTTATTGAATCAAAAACTTTTACGGCACTAAGAGATCAAATGGGTAGGGGAGATCCTTACACAGCTTCAAGTAAATCTAGTGATTCAACAACAATAATAATATTTCATCAACAAAGAAGGGGATGAATAGTAGGCTAGTGGATGGGACGATTAATCAGTATCAGGCAAATTAAAATGCGAATTTGATCATCAATTCCTAACTCTGTTTTTTGCACGTTGAAGCAATAATTATCAAAGTGGGACAATGAAAATGCTAAAACTTAAAAAAGTTAGGAGACAAAGGCATGTGAGAATGGCCCACTGTAATGGAATGGTGGCCTTCTTTATGTCATGATGAAATCAATCCAATCTTTAATCTAAAATATGTATATAAAATATGGAAATAGAGAGAGGAACATATATGTATATAAAAGATTTCCTCCATTTTTTTTATTCTTACTTTGAAAAGTAATAGAGAAGGGAATATAACTCATTCAAAAAGAAAAAGTTATAGCAAGTGGGAATAAAGTGAAAGAAATATCGATTCAAAACCAATTACTTTATGTCATGATCAAATCAATCCAATCTTTAATCAATGACATTTAATTAATGTCATAAAAACTTTTTATGACAATTTTATATAGGTGATCATAGTACTTGTGTTTAATGATATTTTAATAAATGTCTTAGAAGTAATTTTAAGGATAATTTAATAAATGTCATAAATGAAATATAATGTTAAATATTGTTATAAGTTTAAGACAACACTTGTAGTATGTTACTAGAAATCCACAACTTTTGATGACACCAATAGGTTAGGACACTTACATTAGTGTTGTTGTTTGCTTTTATTGACTTATTTAAGATGTTATTAAAAGTTTAATTATTTTCTTTTATTGTGTATATAATTTACAATTTGGTAAAAGAAATTCGTTATTTTTCATTTCATCCATTATTATTTTATACAAATACATCATAAAATTCTCTCTTTAAATATAAAAGAACAAATTATGACATAATTAAGCACCTCTAAAACACTGAAACAATTAATTATCACTCCCTTCTTGATCCAGTGCTTCTTCAAGCTCCAATATCCTTCTATTCTTCTCATCAATGCCTTCTTGTAAACACTGATTCTCACTCCTCAGCACCTCAAACTGAGAAAAAATTACTTCAATCTTGATGGCCTCATCACTGATCTCAAATCCACTTTCAACCACTCTCACCACACGCCAAAGGCTCACCACAACCAACAATCCAGCCTCATCCCTCTTCAACACAAACTCCAAAACCAAAGCAACAATCACAACCACAGCATCAACCACATGACCCACTTGCCTGAAAAATGAACCTCCTAATGCTACAGCTAGTGCCAATGCTTTACTAGACAGCGCGATAAGTATCGCAATTCCTCCCCAATGGAACAGTGTTGGGTGGTTTAATATGATCATGTTATAGTTCGCATTCTGATAATGATGACCTGATGAGGATATTCTTTTGTTAGTAGTATCTTTATGGCAAGAGATTAAACTAGAAGAGAGGTCTAGAACTGTGAAGACAAGATCAAGGAGGAGAAGAGAGATTGTAAGGAGATGAAGAGGAGTGGATTGGAGGAAATTGGCCAAATGGGTCCTCCATGGAGCTTTTTTCTTCTTCTTGGTATTATGTTCATGGAGGCCATTTGAATTACAATTCATCATGAAATATTTGTGAAAGAAGTTTTGCCATCTTTGCCTCCTGACCCAGGTTTGAATGAGATTGTCTACCAAAGATTGGATATCATTGTAAGTAGTACTAATGGAGATTTTCTGATGATGATCATGATCATCAGTTTGTAGCAGTACTGGTTCTTCATGATGAATTTGGTGATCAGAGGAATCCATATTACATCATTTGGCATAAAAATATATATGACAAATTAAGATATATATATATAGATAGATAGATGGTGTAACTAATTAATGGTATTGATCAAGTTGTTAAAGGGAAGTAAAAGGCAAGGATGTATGGTTGAGTGCTGCTTGCTTTAGGGTCACTTTTGAAGACTTTGAAACAAAATTGCATTAATTAATGCCAACCAGTCATGGAATATACGTGAAGGAATAATTAAACAGTCCTGCCAGCAAAGCATTGGTTCGATGGTGAAGGTGCACAGCCATTCATGGATACGGAGGTATCGAGCGTTGGTACATGGAGTTCCCGTTGCTTGCCCTTGGTGAAGTGTGCTGAGTGTTGGGATTAGTGCCGCGTTAGTGGGGATTAGTGGAAGGGCTTTGACACCAGGGTAGGGACGAGTGTAGGGTTTGTTTCTACTCAAAAAAAAAAGATAAAAAAATAATTAAACATTCTTGTAACAAATCTATATGCCAAGCGGCAAAGTGAAAGCATCCAAAAGAAAAGAAAGAGGAAGAAAACAAAATAAGCAAAAGGAAAAAGGACAAACATACAAGAAAAAAATAAACAGAATGAAAACAAAAACTAAATAAATAAAGTTGGAGATGCGGGATATCGATTCCCCCTACCTCTCTCGCATGCTAAGTGAGTGCTCTACCATCGGAGCTGCATCCCCTTTTCATTTTACTGAGTTAAGTTAAAAGTAATAATATATTTAGTGTTTTTCTTTGTTTCCCTATACATAAAACTGCTTTAAAAGTAAAACAATAAAATAATAATAATAATAAGGATCCCAAGGGATTGATTTATAATTCAAGAATATTCTACATTTCATCACAAAAAACAGAGTTTCTGTTTCTTAAGGAGTATTGCAAAAGCAAATTACAACAAAATCATCAACTGATACTACACCTTCTAACATGTTGATTTGGCACATACAAAAAGCAATGGAAGCCACAACATCATAAGGCTCGCTTCCATCTTAGAAACAATAAACATCCTTTTTTCTAGTGATTCTATTCTCCTTATCAAACTATATTTACATGTACATGAGAAAAAAAAAGCTAATCCCAGGACCCTAATTCTCTAAACTTTTTCCATAGTAAGAGAAGAGTGTTGGTTGGTTATCACCAGCATTCTTCATATTACCTTTCTTCTTCTTCGAAACACTCACGCCAAACTTTGCAGCGTTGTCAGTGTTTGGCTTCCAGTCCAGCTGTAACTGCTCATGATCCTGCTTTGTTCCAAACTTCTCGGCTTCTCCTTTGAAAGGTGAAAGGACTTTAAGTTCCGAGTTTTTATTTTCTTCTTTAGAACAAAGAAATTCTGCAGTTTCTTCTTCTTGTTTCAAGTCTTTGGTTGGAGATGCGGATGCAGAGTCTTCATGTTCAAAATCACTTTTGATTTGTGGCGGATTCAGTTCTTGGTCATTCCTCGATTTCTTCGAAAAGAAATTTGAGATTAGGCTCTTCTCATCCTTGAGTTTGATCTGTAGAACATGGGGTAGCTTAGCATATAATAGTCGTTCTCAAGGCGCACAATAAATGTTTCTAAAATTAGGATTGGACGTCAGAGCCAATATCCATTGTGATGTAAATTCGTGATGAAAGAAGCAAGAATGAAAATAGATAAAAAAAAAAAAAAAAAAGCTGAAATCAATTTGTATTGAAGAAAATTTCCCAAAACATTATATCTGCCTTCTCTAATGGCCAAATACCTTGTATATACCAAACTACTAAAGTGCCTTCTCTAATGGCCAAATACCTTGTATATACCAAACTACTAAAGAGGTTATGTGGGTTTAAACCAAATAACATGGTCCTAGTAACAAATACACAAAATTAAAATAAAAGACAAAAAAATAATAATAATAATAATAATAACACATTATGCACATATGTCATGCATCCCCGCATCACGTTGTAGTGAAGTAAAAGGTTGTGGCTAACGCATCTATAGGAACAAGAGGATCGGGATTCATAGGATAATATTCGCTATGGTGATCTATCACAACTATCTGCTATATTTTGTGGGTTTTTATTGATAGTATTAACTATGACAAAATTTTTGCAAGCTCAACAGTTGATTCCAAACTCAAAACCTTTTAACTACAGAAAGCCCAAATATCAGATGACTGAGGCACAATCATCAAGTGACTTTTGGCCTGAGAAATTTGGTGTGACTGCTAAAAATGTCTTATCCTGATTTCGAACTGAAAACCAGTGATCACAATATTCTGTTAATAGTCTTCCCCATATGACAACTCAAGACTCATTAACAACTTTCCTTTTAACGCGTACCCAGATACATAGTATATAAATATATGCTTAACAGTTAGCCAGTATGCTCACCTCCTTGATACACTCAGGCCCATCAAAAGACGGTTTGCCCATTGCTGATGTCACAAGGTACCACACCTATGCAAAAATATCCAGAAACAATGATCAACAATCACTTTCTCTTGATGTTAAAAGAATTAAAATAAAACGCAAACTAACTGATAAGAAGAAAGACCTTAAGGAAGAACTGGTCATAAAGAATCTATGTAATTGACAAAGTAATAACTTCCAACATCTACATTGAAAATTCACTGATCGATGGTGGATCCTCTTGATGTTCGATGTTTTGCCACTTAATATTTAAGTAAAAAAAAAATGAGTTTCAAGTTTAACAACTCAAAATTCAACTATTTGGGGGAATTTTTCATAATACATCCACAGTTTGCATAGAATCGTAATGCCCCACTACAGTTTATTTTTTGAAATGCCATAACTAATGATTGCTAAAAACGCTACGAAAGCATACCATTGGAAAGCTTTCAATTGGTATTTTCAAATTGACACCCACTATGGTTATTTTACTTAACATAAACGGTTGTAAAAGTAAGTAGTTTCTAGTTTTCTACATGGCCTTTGATGACTAAGAACAATTATAAAAGTTAAGTTGTTATTCTATATTTCTAACTTTTATCTAAAATACTTTTATCTAAAATACGGTTTAGTAATCTGAAGAGTGCATGATGGGGAAAAAAGAAAGAAAGAAAAAGAGAGGGCTAGGCATGCTTGCACATGCTTTCCTCATTGCATATAAAGGACAATAATAAAGAATAAATCAAAGCCTCTGACTCCTTAGAAATTTAACGCTAAATGTCCGGAAACACAAGACAGTTTTCCTGTTGGAAGAATATTCTCACCAGATCAGAATCTTCATACGGCTTAAGGATTGTGTTGAATTTGGATGAGGATGAACCACTTAGCCATTCATTAATAGAGCTTTCATTACCCAAGATAACAGGCATCCTGTCTGCACAGTTGCAAATGCATGTTCACCCATCAGAAGTTTATAGCCAGATAGTAAAGGTTGCAATAGCACGTTTCAGAAAACTCTTTTTTACCCCTTTTTTATGGGGGGTGGGGAGTATAAATAAGGAAAACAAGCATCTAAGAGTGGTAGTCTTGAGATTAAAAACTTGTTTGTTCAAGAAAACAGAGAAAATAATACAAAACGAAAACATCTCCAGTAATTATTTCCACACTTTTAGCAGTCACCTATAAAGTACGGGATCACATTTGTGACATTTTATCAGGTCAATATCAACCTTCAAATGCAAAACCAGTATAGTGATATAGTCATAAGATGCATAATCTGAATTTGTATCATTTTTTCTGCACCGAGCACAAGGAGAAACAAGATTTTTATAGCCAAGAGCGCCAACACAGTTCTAGCATGCAGAAAATAACACACAACACAGTAAGTACAATTGAAGAAGATTTAAGAAGTGATCAATATTTTTCCACATATGAATACCATACAACCTTCATGGAGGAACCATTGGAAGGAGGTGTCCCTAGCAGGTTTATGGTCCATATGGAAAAAGAGAAATAGGAGGATCTTTGAAGGGGAAGAATAATCCACGGCTCGGTTTAGGGATAATTCCCACTCAAGGCACTCATTAGCCTCACTTCAGGTTGCAAATAATATACAATCAACAATTGGGTTAGGGGTCGGGAAAGCATTGCATTCCCATAAGGGGGAACGCCACATCCCTCATATGCTACACTTTTTGTACAATATTTACCTCTTTTATATATATTATACTATCTAGTTTCTTTTGAATCTTTTCAAAAACCAAAAAATTAAAAAGAAGAAGAAGAAGAAGAAGAAGAAGAAGAAGAAGAAGATTTAAGAAGTGACATCCTAACCATTGAAATTATATGAAAAATTGTAACAATGAAAAAGTCTATGGTGAATAACTGACCATGTAGCCACTGCAAAGCTGACGAAGAAGAGGTTGTTAGAATAGTGAAAGTATAAAGAATTTCTCCTGCAAGGCATGTGCAGTATTATTAATGCCAATTATATAGCAATATATGGTAGGTGCCATCTAAATGATACTTTTATATGTAGGATCTCCAAAAGAATTGATCATATGAGGTTTTGAGCAGATTTAATGTTCATGCACACAACTTTGACCATTTGATTCTCATGGATTTTCCACAGTAAGATGTGCAAAAGACAGAGAGTTAACTTAGCTACAAGCCTACAATAGCCATAAAAATCCGTGCTAAAGACAACTTTTTCCAAAAATGAAAAGTAATGCTATCCTCCTCCATCACCAAACCAAAAAGTATGAACATAGGAAAGATGATCCAAGTTGGGGGTTAATTAGAAATATGAGAGGAGTGAATATGAAGTGATAACTGATAGAAGGTGATTGGAACTGCATGAAGTTTTTGTTTCAAATTTAAACCAATTTCAAGACCAGGTTGTGACCCACTTCCTCCTGTTATTCTTGTTCTCAAAGGTTAGAAGAGAACAAACTTGAGACAATGGAGCTTGGCTGTACTGGGTTGCGAGTAAAACCATTATAATTATGTTCTTGATATCAAAATCCCCCTGCTATTTTTGCCTGGGAATGTAAGCCAAAGGCCAAATATACATTCCATCGTCATCATAAATATTTGAATGCGTGCATTGTTCCTTCATTTGGTTATTGAGTTCTATGGCATTGCTACAAAATATTATACATACATGCATACATATATATATATATGCATGGACACAAGAAAAAAATTGGACAATTCCAGTTACCAAACCTTTCTAAAAGCACTTTTATAAACCAGATTTTTCAAAGTGTCAATGCCATGAACTAGAAGTTTGCTACTTTAAAAAGAGTCCCTCAACAACTGAGATAAATTACACATATCTTGTTTCGTATAGTTAGTGGTGCTGAAAATCAGTTTCCTGACAGACAATTGCAAATTTACCTTCTGAGTTTGTCCATGAATCGTAAAGAGCTGCACGCACCAGAGGCTGATCATTATTAAAATGAATATAGTATGGCTGCTTTTTAGATCCATCTTTCTTCCACTCATAAAATCTGCATACAAGTTCTTAAATAAAAATAGGAATATAACAAACAAGAATTAAATGGAAAAAGCTTTTACACAATGCAACTGCAGAACATGCAAGTAAAACTGATTCTGCCAACGTGGCTATCCCTGCCCAAGAAAAACTATATTTTTCTTTTAATAAGTTTTAAAATAGTCATTGTAGGGGTACCCCAATATTCACCAAAATAAATTGAGTACAATTTGTGATTAGAATCAAGATGTAAAGATCTCCAAAGAGAATACACAACTGTAGCTGGCTTAGCATACTAGCTCTATCCTTGCTTAAGAAACAAGTCTCAAGCACTTCGACACACAACTACACACACATAACTGATTTACCAAAAGGAAGAAGTTGAAAGTAATCAAGGGAACATAGAGAAATGCATACCCTTCCACAGCCAAAACACACCGATTATTAGGAATAAGGCGGCGGAAAGAAGCTTTTTCATACATTGACTCAGAACGGGCATTAAACTGCAATGGGATACCAAAAATAAATCAAAAATTTGTGGAAGTTCATCCAAACATATGTACCAAAAGCAAGAAGCACTAAACACAGACAAATTCTTAAAAAGGACATAATTCATGGCATTTAAACAGGATATTTTAGAAACAAAAAAATTAATGTACATAGCAAATCTAAGCAATAAGAAAATTAGCAGAACTTCATCAACAGTGAAATCAAAAAACGCACTTAAACTTAATGTTCTTATATTATTTGTCGAACGGTTATTTTCCAACAAATAACTTTATTATAGAATAAACTTTAAACTTGTTAGTTTGAACTTACAATCGAAACGAAATAAAACAGAAGGTGAAAACAACTCTTTGACTTAAACACCTCATTTCGTTTTAGAGAATTAGCCTAATAATAAGCAAGAATACAAATACAAACATTTCTCAATGTAGAGTCATCAGCAGTGACTAGCGTTACTCTCTAGTCGAATAAGGGCTCCTAGTGTAGGAGGTGTTAATGTCTATGATCACTTGATATATATATATATATATATATATATATATATATATATATAGACTTCTATCTATCAGTTATAGCTTTTAATTGGATTCTAACATAGTATCAAAGCTTTGGTCATAAAATCTTTGTACCAACCACCTAGCAATTGTTTCCTAGTTTCTTTTATTTATTAATCTTGTCTTTCTACCCCATTATAAATCAGGTCCATATGTCATTATGCACAATAGAAACAGGTGTTAGGCAGTGTTTGGTAACTCTACGTCGAAAAAGAGTTAGCTCTACTCTAAGAAGAGCTTATTTTTAATATATTGTTTGGTAACTAATGCTTAATCATCTTATTTTAGTTTTATTTTAGAGATCGAGCATTAGTCATTTAAAATCCCAACTTCTTACTATGAAACATTATATTCCTTTTATCAAGATACATTTACTTCATTTACAAGTTATTTCTATACATCTATACTATTTATAAAAAAAAACTTTGTAACTCACGGTGTGCTCCTTTTATCATAAATTTATAAATTACCCATTGCTTTTTAATATAAAATTGTCAAATAAATTTGTATATACAAAATACATGGTAATTTGGTAATAAGGTGTAAAAAGATTTCTTGTGTAATATTAGTAAATATAAAACTTATTTTAAAAATTATTCTTTTTTGTCATTTTCTTTCTTTTTTTTTGAGAAGAGACAAAATGATTATATATTAATATGATGAAAGTAAAACATTGAGCATAAGGAATACTCATCAGCGGACAGTATTAGCAACGACCACCCAAAAAAGTTAAAAAAAACCCCAAAACAAATGCAACCGCGAACCAAGCAATTACACAAGAGCGTCCCAGCTTCTAAACCATTCTACAAAGGAGGACCCAACACCTAGCTTAGAAGAAGTAATCCAAGTTGCGGCTGTGATTTTAGAAGACTCTCCTACCCGAACAACATCACTAACAACGTCCCTGAAAATCCTATTGTTGTGTTCACACCAAATTGACCATAAAACAGCCATAGACACAACCAACGTTTCTACACCTTCTACTAACACCAGTAACATGATTGAACATAAAGCAGTTTTCGCAAGAGAGAGGTGTTGAGAACTTCCTGAGCAGCATCCTTTTCCATCCAAACCAAACCTGCAAAGAGAATGGGCAGTTGAAGAACAAATGATCGACTGTCTCTGGGCCTTGATGACACAACACACAGAGGTGCGGAGAAAGACAAACATGCGGCGGCCGTTTCTGTTGAGAGCCACAAGCCAACCAAACACTCTAATTCTATTTGGAATTGGAGCTTTCCAAATGTGATTACAGTAGGAAGGGTTCTGGGTAGAGTTTAAGTCAGTGAAAATGAAAGAGAGATTGACATGTGTAGGAGCCTGAATTGTCAAGGGACCAAAGGAAAGAATTACTTAAGGAGGGAAAGATGCGGACATGGTCAATAGTGGAAAGAAGGGAGCAAATTTCAGACTCTTCCCTTACTGTAAGGTTTCTTGGAAAGTGGAAGTTCCATGAGGGCTGTTCAAGGTGGGAAGAGGGAAGGGAAGCAAAGAAGTGGCAAATGGGGGCATTAGGACAATTAGAAGGTCGAAAGAGAGAAGGGAAAGAATGGCCAATGGGGGAATCACCACACCAAATATCTTCCCAAAAACGAAGGTCATTCCCAACTTTGGGGGTGAGATGGGGTAAGAAAATGGGATAAAGGCTGGTTATGAACTTCCACGGATTCCTATTGGTGACGTGAGATGCACTACCGGATTCCCTCTCGAACAAAGATCTTCTATATTTGCTTCTAATGACCTGGATCCATAACGCTTCATTTTCATTCATAAAACGCCATAGCCATATTGTTCCAAGGGTTGTATTCTTGTTCTTGAGGTTGCCAAAACCAAGACTACCAAGTGCCTGTGATTTTTGGACATTCTTCCAACTGACCAAATGAAACCATTTCCACCATCCCCACCTTTCCAAAAAAAAAAGACCGCATCAATTTCTCAATTTTAGTAATCACTGCAACCGGCATCTTGAAGATAGACAAATAGTCACCGACTTGACAAGCACAAGTCTCCCACCTCTTGATAAAAAACTTCGCCTCCACCCACTAAGCTTCTTTTCAACCTTGGACACTACAGGATTCCAAAAACTCTCCTTTAATGGGTTACCTCCCAGGGGAGTCCTAGATAGGGCATTGTGTCACGGGCATACCTGTAAGACCAACATGTTACCCATGCGGCACCTCGAATACGCATATTCTCGGTCAGCCATTCTCTCATATACTCATGTTGCAGCGGAATACTTGACTATCTTGCTTGTGCATAGCACTGGATAGTCATTCTAACGGATGACTCGGATACCTTCGATAACAGCTCTTGCACAGTGTCGCCCTGGACCATGCAATACCAATAAGTTCCAAGGATAACTCACTCATGAGTATCCCCACAAGCACACTCTAGCACGTAGGCTAAAGATAGCTCAATGCGTTCAACTCGATAGCGGGTGGCATAACAGTGTTAGATACCCAGCCCTGCATACCGGTGAACCCCGCACTGCTAACTCGGTAACAGTGTCCCATAACCTACCCAAATGCTATGGGAACTATTATTACCCCTTCAGGATGATGATAGTCGGCCCCCTGGGTTGATCCAAGGGAGTGTCCTAAGCATGGCCAAGTATTGGCCATAAGGGAGAGTTGGACAACTACTCCTCCCCCTTAAGGTAGATGTTAAGCTTTAGGCTTGTTTCCAAAAGGAAACATCAAAATGTGAGGTCAATCATACTGGGCCATACTTACGAGATTGCCACCTCCGATTGAGACGAAACTTCACGGACCCTCTTCTTAAGTGACGGTGCATGTCTTGACATGACCGTGACAAACTACCCCACTTGAATGGTCGATGCCCTTCATCGACACAATCGCTAGGTTCATCTGCCTGCTGCATCTTCTTAACGGATCCCCTCTCATCGGCATCTCTATGTGCACCTTCTGATTGTCGCACGCCTACCATCTACACTTGGGGCATTGCGCTACTACTTGCGTAGCAATGATCTCCGTCCTTGAGATCATTAGTATCCCCTCTGGGACGAGCTATCATTCACCTAATGTAGCTCACTCTCGCACCTTCGTGCTTCCATACACTAAGATTGTTCTTCACCCTGTGCGTCCGCTTACACTAGTACCTCGACCACTGTCTTCACCCTATGCGTCCGCTTGCACTAGTACCTCGAACCAATCATGTTATGGAGTTGTTCTTCACCCTGTGCATCTTCTTGCACTAGTCCCTCGAACCCACGCACCTCCGTGCTTGCCATCACTAAGATTGTTCTTCACCCTGTGCGTCTTCTTGCACTAGTACCTCGAACCAATCATGATATGGAGTTGTTCTTCACCCTGTGCGTCTGCTCGCACTAGTACCTCGAACCAATCAAGATATGGAGTTGTTCTTCACCCTGTGCGTCTGCTTGCACTAGTACCTCGAACACGTCGCTTATCGGATATTGCTCGGGTTAACTATTGTATCGAGTATCCTCCCATCATCGTGCCACTTACTAAGATTGTTCTTCACCATGTGCATCTGCTTGCACTAGTACCTTGAAGCAATCTTATTTCTGCTCTGATACCAAATGTCACGGGCATACCTGTAAGACCAACATGTTACCCATGCGGCACCTCGAATACGCATATTCTCGGTCAGCCATTCTCTCATATACTCATGTTGCAGCGGAATACTTGACTATCTTGCTCGTGCGTAGCACTGGATAGTCATTCTAACGGATAGCTCGGATACCTTCGATAGCAGCTCTTGCATAGTGTCGCCCCGGACCATGCAATACCAATAAGTTCCAAGGATAACTCACTCATGAGTATCCCCACAAGCACACTCTAGCACGTACGCTAAAGATAGCTCAATGCGTTCAACTCGATAGCGGGTGGCATAACAGTGTTAGATACCCAGCCCTGCATACCGGTGAACCCCGCACTGTTAACTCGGTAACAGTGTCCCATAACCTACCAAATGCTATGAGAACTATCATTACCCCTTCAGGATGATGATAGTCGGCCCCCTGGGTTGCGCCAAGGGAGTGTCCTAAGCATGGCCAAGTATTGGCCATAAAGGAGAGTTGGACAACTACTCCTCCCCCTCAAGGTAGATGTTAAGCTTTAGGCTTGTTTCCAAAAGGAAACATCAAAATGTGAGGCCAATCATATTGGCCATATTTACGAGATTGCCACCTCCGATTGAGACAAAACTTCACGGACCCTCTTCTTAAGTGACGGTGCATGTCTTAACATGACCGTGACAATTGGCCAATCACCAACATCACATCCAATTTTCCTGGCAAGAGTTGCCAAAACTGTAGGATCCATATTGATACCCACAATTTGGCTTTTGGCCATGTTGATTCTCATTCAGGATAACTGTAGGATCCATATTAACTGCTCAAAATACCCTTCTTTAATCTTTAATTATTAGAATATAAATGAGGGTAAATTAGTAATTTAATTATATTAAATCAGTTTTTGCAGTAAAAAAAAATGCCCATGATTTTATTCACGTGCAACGCAAATGCCCTTTAAATATAAGATTTGTATATAATTGAGTCTCTATATATCAGCTATAGGCTATAGCTTTTATAGATCAAGCAAGCGGTTTCTAATTAGAAGGCTATACTGTATATTATTTGAATAAAAAAGAGTACCATCTTGTAATGATCGGGCTTTTCAGTTTTCTTGGTGAAACTGGGAATAAGTCCCCATTTCATACAGTGAAGAACAGCTCCTTTCCCATCCGTTCCATCTTCCCTTCGAATCACCGGCACACACGATCCTGGTGACACATTGAACCGCTGTTGATACCTGAAAATAAAATAAAAAAATGCTTAATTCAATCGAAACATAATATATAAAAAACCTGGAAGTAGATGAAGAGTATGTGAAGTTAGGGCATCATGTATGTGTGTGTGAAGAGAAGTACGTAGAGTGAGAACGAACCGATCCATTTGCAGAGTTCGGGAGACGCCATTGTTGATTCGGCAAGCCCTAGGAATATCGTCTGCTCTCAGTGTACAACGCGCTCTTCCACACATTTCTTCTTCTTCTTCTTTTCTTCTTCTTTAACTGAACAGCGGAATAACCAACAAAGGAGAAGAGCGCGGGAAGATAAATTATTGCATTTCTTCTTCTTCTTCTTCTTCTACTCAAATCAAATCAATAAATTATTGCATTTTTCTTCTTTTTTTTAATAAAAAAAATGATTTGTGTACAGACGCCGAGGCCATTTTTCCACCTTGCGACCTAACTCCTTAAAAAAAAAAAAAAAAAAAAAAAAAAGCGTTAAAAATGACATTAACATCCTAAATATTTACCTTTGTCGATAGCATTACTTTATATAATTACTATTTTTTTAAAATAATATTTCCAACATATTATTTTTTGGTAAATTTCCTAAGAATCATAAGCAGTAGATATAGATCCAACATGATGAGTTTGGGGTTGGAATTTGAAATTGCACATCTTCTTTTTCATTTGGAGGGAATTTTGTGTTTGGAAGGAGCTCTGGCCTTGTTTGGGACAACGTCGGGATTTATCCCTTTTGAGCAGGTTCAAAAATGCTTCTAATCATGCCAGAGAAGCTAATGAGGTCGCGCATAGACTAAGACAATTTGCATCTAAAATGAACTCAAATCAACAAATTCAATATTCTTGATTAAAGATGCACCGAAGTTCAAAGAAGATAACGAGCACGATATCCAAGTCGTTAGTGTCAATGATGCTTGGAAGCATTCGGATTTCTCGTGTCAGAACTACGTGATGAATGGTTTTATTAATTTTATGTACAATGTGTATAGTGAGAAAAAGACGATAAATGAATGATATAAGGGGCTCCCTTCACCTTTGTGGAGGATATGGGCCAAGTCATGGTTATGCAAGTATCTCATAATTGATTATCGCATAATTTCCTATACAATGTGTACAATGAGAAGAAGACTACAAAGCAAGTATCTTATAACTCCTTTGCCTAACAAATACGATAGGGTGCCCAGTTCTGACTTGGTCAATGAAATATTTAGGCCTTCCACTCGGGGATAATCCCTTTTCTTCATATATTTTAGGAATTGGTGATTTCTAAAACTTCCAAAAGACTAAATGGAAATACACCTTCTTCATCCCTACTTGGCATTTTCATTTCCCGAGGGCCCTTACTTCTAAGAGAGGTGGAGTTACTTGTAGCTAGACTCGAAAATCTAAGATTGTCTACTGACCCTAATAACTATATTTGGCTCCATAATTTATCTAAGTTCTTTTTTTTTTAAATCTTATTTTGGCACATAGGTTCACCATCCTGTCCCACAGTTACCCTAGCATATTATATTTGGCGAATACAAATTCCATCTAAAGTTAAAGTTTTTTATTAGTTAATGACTCACAACAAGATCAACACTTTTGATGTGTTGTAGTGACGATTGTCGAATACCTGCCTTTCTCCACATTGTTGGTTTTGTTGGTTACAAGATGAAGAATATGTGGAATGCATCTTCTTTGTATGTCCCTTTTGCTAGGAATATTTAGCACAAGTCATTTATATTTTTTGGTGACAAATTCGATATCCCTCAAAATTTAAGTGACGGTTTATCGTTAACATATTATATTTGGCGAATACAAATTCCATCTAAAGTTAAACTTTTTGATTGGTTAATGACTCACAACAAGATCAACACTTTTAATGTGTTGCAGTGACGATTGTCGAATACCTTTCTTTCTCCACATTGTTGCTTTTTTTGTTCACGAGATGAAGAATATGTGGAATGCATCTTCTTTGTATGTCCCTTTTGATAGGAATATTTAGCACAAGTGGTTTATATTTTTTGGTGACAAATTCAATATCCCTCCAAATTTAAGTGATGGTTTATCGTTAACTCATCTTACAAGTTTCTTGAGGTTTGAGAGGGAGGCCAGCCTAATTGATTCCTTTGTCAAAGGGAAAGGCTAAGTCTAAAGATGAGACTTGAACTTGAAACCTAATGGAAAGAAACTCGTCTTGCTACCACTCCGTTGAATTGATTGATGGTGAATACATCATATATTCGCTAATATATGGTGTTATTTGGACCTAGGGGTGGGCTTCGGTCGAGTTTAGGCCCACTGATCATTAGACCTGTCTTAATCGGATGACAGCAATTACAACCCACTGCCACCCGACTAGCTATAAATTGGTACACCAACCCGATCGACTCGTGCTAGGCTCGGGTTGGTCGAGTCACCCAACCAACCTTACAGTTTTGCGCACAAAACACACCCCTAAAGGAATTTCACATTTCTAGAACAAGAGAAAGTGAGAGACGTCGTTAGAGGGAAAACGAAAAATAGAGTCTCTGTGAAATCTAAGATTACCTTGAAAATTGGGAAGGAAGGAAATGAAAGGATACAAGGAAAAAGTGTGTTATGGTTCGAGCTACAAGAGGTTCTTATTATTAAGAAATTTTTCATATAGCTAGAAACCATTACCATGTTCGCAGCAAAGTAAAATATGCATGATCATGACAACACCCCCCAATGAAGAGACATTCTTATTTTGGGCTATTGGAAGGTGACAAATAGAACATGGAAAAATGGTATCAATTCCATTTTTATCCATAAAAAGCCACCAATTAAGAGCAGCTCAACTTTTTTCCTTGGAGATGGTATGAACCCTGGGTCATAGAAAACTTTTTGTCCATGGTGGTGTAGATTTTGCAAGAAAAATGAGATTCGAGATCCCAAATGATTAACTTATCATGAACCAACTAAAATCCGTTAGAAGAAGTGAAACAAATGGAAGTGTTGTGGGCAGCTTATGTGGCAGCCGTTGGCGAACAAATGGAAAGAAGAAAAAAGAAGACTTGATGGATGGAATCAGAGTTGGGGGGTGGGGGGGTGGAGGGGGGAATTGCATAGGTGCAGAGGGTGGGGCTAGGGTTTTGGTTATTTTCTTGATATGCAAATCGGGTCAGGTTACTCGAGTCGATTTTCCCCGAGGCCCAACATCCGACTCAATAGTTATCAGGTCCCTTACTTTGGGACCCGATAGACCCGATGCAATAACTTAAACCCGAACCGACCCAGTTTTTTTGGTTGGGCTGGGTCTGGTCGTGCGGGTGACATGCTCACCCCTATTTGGACCTAATTTTATACGAACACGATTATGACTAAACCACCCCTAATCTCAATCAATGAACATAGTTTTATTTATCAAACACAACCATAATAAGAAGTAATGATATTAGACATTGTTTTTTCTTTTCTTTCTTAGGAACTATTTTTCCTTTATAAAAAAGAAAATATACAACTATAGTGAAAAACTCCTTTTAAGTAACATTCAGTTTAGCATCTCTTGCCTTTTAATATTGAATATATCATTCTAATTAGTTTATAAATATGCTTGTAATAAAAAAGTTTGGTTGGATTGAATTGAGTGCATTTTATTTTAAGCATAGATGTCTAATAGTACTCACAGAACTAGTAAGCTATGCTTGCGCTCGCCAATCGTCTACACAGACCCGCGCAACCATGGTTGTTCAACTACGAGTTACAGCATCATCATCGGCTAGTTCTTCGCCGTGCTGGTTTTTCATCTAGTGCAAGGAGGAGCAAGCACGCGGTAACTTCACTGAAGAAGAAGGTGGACGACAAATCCGAGTGGTGGATCGTCGACGGAGAGATGCACGAGATCGGAGAAAACGTGCCTCCTAGAGAGCGGTTCGTCATTCCTCGAGATAATCTCCCAAACAAGCGCCGCAAGCAGATGCGAGAGCAGTTCATGCGCCGAACTCGTCTTGTGCTCAGGGAATCGGTGAGTATTTTCATTGTGGGTTTGTTTTGATTTCTTTCTTTCTTTCTTTCTTTCTTTCTTTTTCTTATTTTTTTTTATGATTTCCGTGTGGTTGAGTTGAATTGAGTTTAGTAGCCATTTTGATGATGATTTGCTCTTTAAACAGTTCTAAAGCTTGTTCTTTTGTTGTGTGAAATATCTTTGGTTCATTTTATTTTAGTTTATATGTGAATTTTGATATGCTTGCTCCATTTCAAGGAATTGGTTTATATATACAGATGCGTATGTGTGTGCATGCTCATTCCTCTCTAATTTTAGGGTTTCTTTTTTCTTATTTATGTTTCTTATTCATTTTGATGATTTGCTCGTCAAACAGTTCTAAATTCTGCATTTAAATATATATATATATATATTGTCGGTTTTTTTTTATTTTTAATTTTGGGGAATTTTGATTGATTGTGCCATTTCATTATTGTGGTTTTTGGGTTACATTTGTGGTTTATTTATATGTTTGGAGGTGGAGGGAAGTTCTTGGACGTTTTGGAGAATTTTTTCATCTATGATTTTATCTTTAATCCTATTTAATTCCCTATATAAGTGGTAGCATAAACCAGGAAGGTGGTATAGACTAATAGTGACTGCAAATTGCAAATGTTTTGAAATACCACGAAATCGGAGCTCCCTGGCCTGTTCAACTCCTGATCCCCGGTGCACCCGCCTGTTCATATTTTCTCGATCTTTCTCCCGATGTTGAGCCCAATGGAACCTCATATTCATGTCTTACAATCAATTCCGATGCTGCAATGGGCCCAAAAACAACTAAGCTTTTCCTATGTCTGCTTGATATCCAATGCCCCAGCTGGTAGAGAAGAAGTAACGAGCCAATGAAGAAGAAGTTATGATTGTCTAAATTGAAAACATAGATATTAAGAATAAATAAGAGAATTTGCAAAAGTTTCTCATGCCAAATACTTATGCAATTGCATTGTAAAGTAATACATCTATAAATGGTAGATTTATATTCATTTGATTTATGAATGGAACCTGAATCCTTCAATCCATTCTTGAGGCAAGGTATCTGCATTGCGGGATTGTGCTTCTATCCTAAAAGCTTGAAGTTGAGTGTTTGATTTTGAACAGAACAGTTCTGGGTCCAATTATCTGTTTCTATCTCTCCAAAGTCCAAAATCACAGACACTTGCACTGCTAAGTTTTGTTGCTTTGGTATGTGTTATTTCTTACTAGTGAAGGACTTAAACAAATGTGTGTTTGGTGGAAATAGTGCAATATTTATAGTAGGCTGATGATGCTTGAATATTTGAATTGAAAGGAGCACGAGCCCTGGTGCAAAAGATATATGGAGCTATATCAGGAACTCAGAGAAAACTGGGAAAGGTTATACTGGGATGAAGGATATTCCAAGAAACTTGCCCAAGATCATGCCAACTATGAATCTGCCGAAGATGATGATCTTGATTTTTCACCTTACAGGTTTATGTCCGCCTTTATTGCTTCATATGTTCCACCAGCTATCTATTTGTTGCATTTGCATTTATGTTTTGAGCCAGTTATTCTATTCAACCAACTTTATCTTTAAGTTACTGTTTATTTCTCATAGTTCCTTTTTGTCATATGATAGTCATCTATAGTGGTTGGATTTTCAGAGTCATATCCTTCCTATCTCCTTTTTCACTAAAAGAAAAATAAAAAATGTATCCTCTTATTTTCTGTAAGGGAAGCTTAGATAAACCCTTTGATTGCAGCTTTTTTCCTAGACCTCCTAGTAAAGTATGAAAAGAAAGTCGTCAAATGATAGTATCTCCGTCCTCAAGGTTTTTGGGACGATCTCATAGTTCTGGATCTATGAAGAGCATTTTAGGTGCTCTCATTAATTTTTTTTCCCATGGGCTGAATTGTGGTTCTTAATCAGTATCCATGGTTTTACTTCAGGATTCATATAATCAAAATACCTTGTGTTTGGGGCATTAGGCACCTGAACCATACTTATCTCTCTTATTCTTATGTTCCAGGAGAAGGCGGTCCTATGCTGACCAAATTAAGGTACTTTGCAATTGATTTATATTTATACTGTCTCTTATATTTCTGTTCAGATGACTGGGTTGTAACATGTTCATTTTTCATTGTAAGAAGGCTTCGAGGAACTTGTATAACACTTTTTATGGTCTATTATTGAACTTTCAACTTGTCATGATGTGATTGGATTCTTCATTATCAATGCAAAACCATGCTGAACTGTGCTATCATATTTATTATATGGAATACTTGCAGACTTGTTAGGTGAATTTGTTAAACATGAAGAGAAAGAAGTGTATCTTTGATTGTATGTTCTATGGATTTCATTTCCATGAACTTATTCTCTGAAATATGTGCATATATTTAGCTGGTGAAGGGCTCTTGAATCTAGGATTTAGGTTGAGGTGGCTTTTTGAACCTTTGTTTGCTACCAGGGAAGGAGGGCATTTCATCTTGGAATGAGTGTAAAGGTATTGTAAGATTAACAAGCTGTGGTACTTGAGGTTAGAGTTGGAGTTTGCTTCTTTAAAAGTTTTAAGGATCTTATTGGAATTGTCTTTTTTCAACACAGGAAAAAAAAAATTGTTTCTGTATTTCTGTAGAAAAAAGGGTTTTGAATGTTTGTCACAAATGAAGAAACTTTTATTGTCCAAATTGCAATCACGTACTAGGAGATGCAAAATCATGGTGGACTAAAGAAACTATGAATTACAATTTCTGATTATGTTCGAGTTTTTAGGCTAGGGAACCTTACTATCACCATGAAAACCTTATCCCAAATGTTTGAGTTCAGCTGGTCAAATCCTCTTAAACCGTTCTGTCATATATATAGTCGTGTCTCTGTTTAATTTTCCATCTACAATCCGCAGTACGACATTTTTGAGTTGTTTTATGACATATATCATGATTTTAAATTGCAGGACCACGGCTTTGTTGGCAGCCAACATGGTGGTACTTGGGAAAAGGTTGGCCAAATTCGGGATAAGTTTGAATATGACAGGGAGAAAAGAATGAGAGAGAAAGGTTGGTTTGTGTTTCAATATCTTCTTTTCGCAAGCAATCTTAATAAATAAATGAATAATAAAAGAAAACTATAATTTTACTGTATCTTTTACTAACTTCCTTTTTTTTTTTCTATTTTCTTTTTTGTAACTTCTATGAATTGGATTTCCTCTTAAATGATTTAGATGGTTTGGACGGCAAATAGACAATTGTCTTAGTTAAATACAAGACTTCATAAAAAATTTAGATGGTGGAGTAGTGAGGCATGATCCTCGCATGGTAACCTTTAGGCTTACTCCTCAAGGTGGAGTTTCATGAGAAACACTCTGTGCACTATATCCCCCACGAGGTAACTTGCTGTCCTGGTCGTCCTCTTACATGGCCAAATGACCCTTGCCCACTTTATGTCATAGTTATACTCTTAGTTTCTTGTGAATGAAATCTTTCCTACTTCTTCTTTTGATCCACCTTAATACATTCTTTTCTGCGACACTCTGTTGTTGTGTTATTCCTTGGTTGCTCACATTTGATTACTTATAGCCAAGGTTCGAAACTTTGACTTCGCCCTACACTTCGACCTTTAAAAATCAGAATTAATTCGGGAAAGTTCAAGAAGTCTTGGAGAATTATTGTAAAAATTCGCCAACTTAGAGAAGTTTAAAGACTAATATAAATAAACACTTTTAATACATAAAAATACTAATAAGTGACCTAAGAAAATCAATTTTGTTAAGTGGGTTGACGAATTTGAAATGGTGGCTTTTGGTCTTAATTCATTTTCTTTGTTTTGATATTTAATTTTGTGGTGACTTACTTCTCAACCATATAATTTGCTAGTTTGAATTCCACCATGCTTAATTTATTAGTTTATTATTTAAATATTTTTTTTTAATCTTGTTTTATAAGAGTTAACTAAAAAAAGATGGCTTTGAAAACTCTTTTAATTTATTTTTAAGTTTTTATCTTATTTCAACTTTATTTGTTTATTTATTTTGTTTCTTTTCTTCTCTTTTTGGTAAAGGATATCCCATAAACTACATAATTTGTTAGCTTGTTAAATTATTTTTTAAAATTTATATTGCTATGTTGGTTGATGAAGTTGAAAATAATACATAATTTTTGATATTTTTTTGTTTTCTATTGATGAAATAACATTTTTTTACTTCTCTGTTGAATTTCATCGAATTTTGTTGAATTTTATCGAATTTTTTGAATTTTATCGAATTATTTCGGCAAATTTTTGTATTTTTTATTTTACATCTACTTCGCACTTCGATGGTAACAAAAAGGAAAATAATTCGTGGAAGTTTGCCGAATTTCGAAGAATTTTTGAACCACGCTTATAGCAGCCAGAAACGATACATTGGAAGAATCTAATTCTCTCCAAAAGGCAATGGTTGTTTAGAAGTTTAAGATAAATTTGACCGGTGTGCCTTTGGTCCCGTGGTAGAGCAATAGTTGGGCTGCCTTCTTTTAGATGCTGAACGCTACGGAAAAAAAAGATTAAAGTCTCTTCTTCTTACGAAGTTTTTCATTCATATGCGTGTAGCAAAGGAAAGCACTGGTGTACCATGAAACTTGAAACTAATATTTTATCTTGCTGTGATAATTCGGACATTGAGCTCTTGATTTTGATGAATGGTTATGGAGTAAATTACATTTAGACTTGATTCCCCGCAACGGTGTGCCAACTTTATGTCAAGAAAATGGATAACTTTCTATTCGCTGGGGACCTAAGTTAACTAATCGATGTATGTGCGTGCGCTACTATTACACAAAAATTTCATCATGATTTGTGGATAATTGGTTTTTGGCTTGGTAAATGTTGACGTGTATGCTAAAATTTATGTGTTACTCTTCCAATTCTTTCTTTCTTCTTCTTTTTTTTTTTTTTTTGCAAACATCTACTTTCGAGAAGACCTCAAGAAATTTCCGTTAAGTATATTCGTGATCCTTTTTTGTTGATGCTCTAACCTCCATTTTCTCTTCTTGTAGCATTTGCCCCTATGAATGGTGGAACTAGTTTCAACTTCCCCGATCCAGGCTCCAGAACACAACCATTTGACGCGAACAGATACTTCCCTACTGAAAGGGAATGAACAGAAGACCACCGACAACTTGAAATTATACTCATTGTCATAGAACTGCAAGACTTGTTCCTGCAGAGGCATCGTAAAACTGCCCCAAGATGCCTTTCTGAAAAGTGAGCAAGAGATGTGAATAGCCAGGACCAAATGCAAGGTAACAGAGGTGTTTTTTTTCTGGTCATTCTCCTGGACGCCTAGAAGGCAAAGATATACTGAGTTGTATAAAACAGAGCATTATATGTTGAGTTCAATCTCATATGAGAATTTTCCTGTTCTTAGGCTTACCGTCGTCAGATAGTTTACGACATGCGTCGGAGGGATTCATCTGCATGTTTATTTTCAAAGGATTTTTGTTTAATATAGTTGTTTATTTCCTGAAATTGGCAAGAGTTGCAACATATAGTTGACTTAAATGTCCATTATTGGTTTTCCCTTTTTCTTCTTCTAATTTCATGTGTTCTCTAGTCCCCTCTTTTAGGAAGAGAAAACTCTTAAGCCCATATGACAAACCACTATGTGTAAATATTTATATTACTGTTGATATGCATTCTTCGGATTTTTAATCCAAAAGAACACCTTCATAATCTATTTTTTTTAGCACTTAAATAAAATGCCCTTCTAGGATTACTTTCAAGAGAAAAAGTGATCATAATGATGATGCTTTCTCCTCTTTTTCAAATGAAATTTGAGCCTCTCCATCACTTTCTCATGCAATGAAGAATTCTGTTCTTCCTCCGAAAGTAGCCTTTAGTGGCAAGGCTGAACTGTTGGTGTTGGGAGTCCACACTCTCATAACTTTCATCAAAGTTAAGAGTTAAATCACTGAATTTTTTATTTTTTTGGAGCAGCGGTATTCTTCCTTTGGGACCGACCCTCCGTTCGGGTAAACAACAACCTCCGACTAATTGACCTATAGGCCCCACAACCCATCAGTCCGGATACCCAGGCAATTAAACTCACTAACTCAGGATTCAAATTCGAAACCTTTTCTTCAATCACAGCCTTCTGCCTTACTCCCGAAGGACTGAGCCAATGCATCACTGAAATTCATAATTGATTTCAAAATGTCAGGCTTTGAATTGCATACATTGGAAGAAGTATTTTTCTAATTAATTATTTTTCGTGTAACCCATTATGGGTAGAATTCTTCTTTTCTTTATTTTATAGTGCTTAAACATTGTCAGTCTTGTTGGGGGACACAAATTATAAATGACTCTATCCCTAGTATTTTCAAATTATTTCAACAGTTGAAGTTATCTTACAAACATTTATGTTGAAAAAAAAAACAGGCTATTGTTTTGCCAAATATGCTTCCAACAACTTATTAGTTTTTAATAAAGAGTTATGTTAAAACGACCTAAAACATAAAATCCAAATACATATCCGTGTGGTAATGTAAAGAGTCGTCACATCAATTAAAAGAGAAAACATAAAAAAGAAATAGAAATTGTAGAGCTTTGGGGTTCTAACTCTTGAAATTTACTGATTAGTGACTTTGATAATAATCTAACAATGATGTCAATTTTTAAAAATTTGGGGATCAAACTTTTAAGAATTTGTTGATTCCCTAGTTACAATTTCGACAATTAATTCAAAAAAAAAAAAAGGAAAGAGCAAATTACATTTAATTTTTAAAAAATATTTTACGTACGTTGCTACTCAACTCTTTTGAATATTTTAAAATTATGCGTGTATTTCACATTTTTAAATATATATATTCTTAAAATATTTAAAAAAAAACTGAGTGACTGTATCAAAAAATAATATTAACGTAGATGGTACATATAACGTTACTCTTAATTTAACTAAGAAAATACGCAGGTCGCAGACGTGAGTTCTGTCGTCGCCGGCGAGAGTTGTACGTCATCGCCTTATCACAGTTGTCGGAGGCACTGGCAAACGGACGTCGGATCTTCTTCCTCATTCGCAGATCTAGCTTCTGAGATCTAGCTTCTGGAAGATTTTTACCAAACATTTTCTATCAGTGATCTAGCTTCTGAGATCCTGAGTTTGAGCCCGTCGGAGATCTAAGTTTTCTCAGCACAAGTTGAAGCGATTTTGTGTGAGATTGAGCTGCCGGATTGTGCGAGAGTTTGAGGTGCGATTCTGATTCGATTTGTGTTTCTTTTCCCTCTGATTGCGATTCAGTTTGGTTTCTTCGTTTAATCAGTGGATTGTTGTGATCTTCTGAATACAGTTCACAATTAGAGATTTTCTTCATTTTGTGTGAGATTGAACTTTTTCTTATTTCTTTTTGAGAAGGATTTCCTTCTTGTGTCAAAAATACGAATAGAGTTTGATAAAAACTTCACCTGCTTAAGAGAAGTAGTGTTTGAGGTCAACTGTAATGGTTTCACCTCCAAGTCGCTCTCAACAGGAAACTGATTTGCTTGAACGAAGTAACAAAAAAGTTAAGATGAATGTGGATGGAGTGGAAGCGGATTTGTCGCCGATGGCGGACGTAAATATGGTGGAGGAGACTCAGGCATGCAAAGAGAATGCTGAGGGGAATGGGATGTTCGCCCCTTTGCCAACATTTAGAGACAAACTTTTGGGCTATACGGGACGGATGGATGATGGTGAGATGTCCGATGAGGATTGGACCTCCGATGATGAAGGAGAGATGGGGGCTGAGGAGTCCGACTCCGAGTGCCCAGTCATTCACATATCCAAGGAGGAGAAGAGGCGCTTACGTCGCCCATGGCGACAGACACTTATTATCAAATTGTTGGGCAGAACAATTGGACTTACATTCCTGTTACGTAAGATTAAGGCCTTATGGCGTCCGAAGGCTCCTATTGAATTAGTTGCTATTGATCAAGACTATTTTCTTGTCAAGTTTGCCTCCAAGGAGGATTATGAGTATGCAATATTTGAGGGCCCATGGATGATCTTTGATCATTATCTGACAGTGCGGCAATGGCATCCTAATTTTGACCCGGGGCAGGAGAACATGGATAGATTGTTGGTGTGGGTGCGAATCCCTTGTCTCCCAATTGAATACTATGACTATGACTTCCTCATGAAAGTAGGGGCGCGTATTGGTCGTCCGGTGAAGATTGATGATGCAACAAGCACCGTCTCTAGGGGGAAGTTCGCGCGTATATGTGTGGAGGTAGATATAACCAAGCCACTTCTGTCTAAATTCACTTTGCGACGTCGGGTTCGACGGATTGAATACGAGGGGATCCATTTAATATGCTTTGATTGTGGATGTTATGGGCATCGGAAAGATGCGTGTCCAAAGAATGAGGGCCAAGAGACGCCTCATCACGGTGGACCGGCGGAAGTGCTGGCCGAAGATGTTAGAGATGTGGTCGGAGTTCAAGCTAGGCCGGCTGAGCATCCGGTGAATCAGGAAATAATCGAAAGTTATGGGCCATGGATGTTGGCCTCTAGAAGATCTCGTAGAGGTATGACCAAAACTGAAAATGGAAAGAGTGGGAGAGCTGGACGTGATCCTCGGGATATGCCACTGATTGGTGCTAAACAAAATGCTAGTTTTCAGCAACATATTTCTCGGTATGCGACATTAGCGGTTGAGGATAATCCTGAGGAAAATATTGATAGTGATCAACGAGATGGGCCGCATCTTGATAAGGATATTGGCGTGCACATGGGCTCAGGGATATCACTTAATGAATATGTCAAGAGTAAAGGGAGAAGGCCCAATATGCAAATAAATACTAAGGAAGTGGATAATGGCCCAAGCACTCAAGTGGCTGTAGAGACCAGCAATGCGGTTCGAATCAAGAAGAATTTACTGACTCGTGACATCACTTCTATCTCTTCTCAGTCCAAGCAAGCTGCCGCTGCGGAGGAACATATTGTGGTGCGTGGGTCCAATAGAGGT
Source organism: Paratinospora sagittata (assembly GCA_035771175.1). NCBI lineage: Eukaryota > Viridiplantae > Streptophyta > Magnoliopsida > Ranunculales > Menispermaceae > Paratinospora > Paratinospora sagittata. The sequence continues at coordinate 35,592,212 of CM069601.1, read as the reverse complement.
CAGCTGATTTCTCGATCGGTGGTCTCTCATCCCCAGCATCAGGTTGAGAACATGGAGGGTATTCATCCTACATTTAATTTGATACCAGAACATCATCAAGATCCTCCTATTGGTAGGCAGGAACTCGGTGGAACAAAAGCTAATCTGGTGGGGGTGCATAACGAAGCTCCTAGTGACAAGGATGAATCGCTTGGGAGGATGGATATTGTTGATGGAGGGTTCTCCTCTTAAAGCCATGCTTGTCAATTTTTTGGTCTTCGATAGAAGTGGGTAGCCTATTTTATCTTGTTTTTATGGATTGTATGATCTGGAATTGTCAAGGGAAGATGCGGGGAATGTGTATCCTGTCTTCCCCTCCCCTTGGGTTCTTCAATATTTTGAGGGAAGATGCAACTGGGGTTACTTGGCCTAGGAGAGTTTGAGATGTAGTGTACTAGTTGTTCTTGCTGGGTATTCCCCCTCTTTTCTTTTCCAAAAAAACGTTACTCTTAATTTTTATTGTTATGATAAACAGTTCCTTGCCCTGAATCTATTAAGAACCTTAAAAGAGTGGAGTGTAGGGACACAAGCACTGATGCAATTGCACGCTTTGCCGCACGTCTACTTATACCTTTCTTTTTCTCTTTTCTTTATTTCTTTCTTTAATTTCAGTATGAACACACACAGTCACACACCCACAAATCACCTATATTTTAAATTCAAAGCAAACCTTATCTTATACACCTTTTTTTTTCATCTCTTTGGGAAAAGTGAAACAAAGAAGAGATAGACACACATTTGGATCAATACCCATCAAAAAATTTATTAAAATAAGGGCACCCCTACACTCCTTTTGTCCCGTAAAGCTTAAGCACTGTCTAATTTCATATTTAAATATGCTCTTTTAAGGGATGGCTTTAAGCCCATGAAACCCAAAATTACACATATGAAAAACCTTACAACTTTCCTTTTTAAGGGCTGGTGGTGGTCCTTGAAAAGAGAGAGATCCACCGTCAACCCCGTAATATTAGCATCAAATGCTACTTCACCTTTTAAACAGTATTTTCTATTCCCAATAACACTGCTCTTCGGCCCAATGACATAATTACCTTTTTTAAAAAAAAAATTTCACAAATGTCATCCGCATACAAATAATGACCTATTTGTCATATTTTACTGTTTATTGCACAGTCAGCACGCTAAATAAGCGCCACGTCAGCGTGAAGATGACATTTTTTTTAAGTGAAGTGAAAAAAGACGCATTCCCTTCACCTTTAAAAAAATTTACGCCTTCCTTGTTTATTTAGTTAGGTAGGCTGATGGATGAGTGGGGAAAGTGGGTGGGAGGGGGAAGATGATCCTTGAGAGCAACAGAACAGTAGCTCTTAATCCCTACTTTACTTCTTGCAGGCGAACATTTTAGCTCCCTTTTAATTTTCCTCAGTTCTAAGCTCTTCTTTTTTATCTTTATTTAAAAAAAAAAAAAGTCTCAAATGGGTTAAAGATTTCATGTTTTTGTCTGATAGATTTTTTTTGAAGCTAGGCTTTTTTTGAAACTAGGCCTCTGATTACATAATGAACAACTTCAGTTTTCTTGAATTCAACCTTTTCTTTGCTTTTCTTCTTCTTCTTTTTTTATTTTTCATTTTCTGAGTCTTCTGAACGATTTTGTTAACTTTAATGGATCTTTACTTAGGCACGGGCAGGGCACTGAAGTTATTTTAAAGCATTTTTTATTAGATTCCTATACTTCCTTCTTGTGTTTGAGTTTTTAGCAATTGATTTGATCTTTGTCTTCTTTACTTATTTTTGTGTGTTGGAATGAGCCTTGTTTAGATGGGAAGAAAGCTGAAGCAAATAGGCAATTATTTTATAAATTCAGTCTCTTGTTTGTTTATTTCGATGTCACGGTATGATTACCGATGATTCATTCTATCGGAATGCTTACAATGATTATTCCCTACATCCAACTCAGGATCTTGAATTGTTCATTGTGAATTCAGAAATCAAATGGACAAGGAAATCGCCTTTTCATTTTCGTCTCTGGTTCATGCCCTCTTCCATTTCCCCTCCAAACTTTTGCAAGATTTATTTTTCCCATTCCCATTGGATCTTAGCTATTATATAGAGCTTTGAAGTGTAAATCAGTTAAAAAAAATAATGTGGAAGAGAAGGCGTCTTTTTAAAAGACGCCTTCCTTGAAATGTCACCTAGACGGTGACGTGGTGCTTGTTTGGCGCGCTGACTGTGCTATGAATAGTAAACTATGGCAAATGAGTCATTATTTATGTGTAGATGGAATTTGTGAAATTATTTTATTTTTTAAGGATAATCATGTAAAAAGCCCACTGCTCTTCTCTACGTTACTTTCCTTGCATTACATCAGAGTTTAACCAAAAAGATACAGAACTATGCCAAAAGGCTTTAAGCATCATAGGTTCTTAGCTTCACCAAAAAGACCAAAGAAATGTATGCAAAAGCCTAAAGAGGTTATAACTTGTAATCCCCTGAAATAACCCTTTGAGATATGAATCCAACCACAAAATCTAAGGAAGCTGAAATTCTTTTCACTTGATTTTAAACCAATTTTAGGAATTAGAGAGAGACCATGTATTTGTGAAGAGGTGAAAGTAACTAAAATACAAGCAAAAATGTTAGGATCAGATCAGCACCAAATTGTACAACCCTTTAAGAAGTCAGACAAGGTGGACAAAAAAGGAAGAAGAATAAACTGCCCTTAAATATAGACTATTAACGTGCACCCTTAAATTTAACAGTGATAGAATAAAATGAAAGAAAGAGAGATAAGGATTACCCTTTAGACAAGAATGTAGGGCAGATATAAGGGTGCCTACTGCCCTTAAATGCAACATTCAAATGCACCAATTCTTTAAACAAAGCATAATTAATTAAACTCACTACAACAAGATGAACCTGCATGCACCAAAGACACCAAAAAGCTGGTCCTAGAGATGGAGAGAGATACCAACAATAAAGGAGCAAGCAGTCCAGCCACCAGTCTTGGATCTAAGAACAGGATTTCTTTTGAGATCAATAGTTCCATCTTGAGTAAACTTGTAATCCCCTGAAATAACGGACTGGGTGAAATCAGAGAAAAGAATCCTAATTACTCTCCAATTGGATTTGTAAGGATTCCTAGTAATCCTAATTACTCTCCAATTGGATTTGCAAGAATCCTGAGTACCAACGCCACAAGAGATCTCCTTCAAAGTTGATTTTATCTCCAAGTAAACTAATTCTAGAGTTTATCTCGATCAATCTCAATCATACATAAGCTAACCTCTGATTTTCGTTCTTCTCTCACAAACCAGTGACTGAAGCGCGAAGAACGGCAAGATTCCGCAGCAGTACCCACGGTGAGCAATCTCTCTTCTTCTTCTTCTTCTTCCCCTTTTCTTTTTCTTTTTTTCTCTCCCTTCCCTGTTTCTTCCTTCCGCCATTCAATATGCAATGCAAGTGTTTTTTTTTATTTTATTTTTTATTTTTTTATTTCTTCTTCTTTTCTTTTAAGCAACCCTATCTAGATCATATATTATATGTATAATATTAGCTAGGTTATATTATGGTATAAAATTAACTAGCTATCATCATATTATATGATGATATGGTACAATATTAGCTAAGTTACCATAATATTAGCTAATATTAGCTAAGTTATCATCATATTATATTATATGTATAATATTAGCTTATTAGTTAAGTTATCATCATATTACATTATATGTATAATATTAGCTAAGTTATCATCATATTATATGTATATAAGGTGGAAGTTTATTAACTAAGTTATATTATATGTATAATGTGACCACCACCATACAACATAGACATGTATGCACATTATATTAATATAATATAATACAAAACAAGTGATTAACGTGTGATTTATGCGGGAATAGGTTGATAACGCCCAACGTCGAGGAATCTCCACACTTTTGAAATTTAGCGATTCAGGTGGGGATGATTCTAGACCTTTACAATATTCTATTTTGATATATAGATAGGAATGTTAAATTAATTAGGTCTATAGCATCATTATATTGCTTATGCATGCCTATTGTACGTGATGTTATTTATACCATGCTGTGATTAATAGCCATGATGATATGTGTGTCAACATGATTTTTGATTTTGATTAGATGATAATTGGATGCATGAAATTTATATGATATTTGAGACTCATTTATAAATTATAATGTTGGATAATGAAACATATGACTTGGAATATTGGCATAGTAAGGTTCATGTATTAATACTATTACATTTGGCATTGTGACATGATACTAGGTGTAGTGGAATTTGAATATGGTTTGTGAATACAATTAATAGCATGATTATGTTGTATTTATGCTGTGACATCACTAAAGAACACTATTAAGATAAAAATCACACATATAGGGCAGTTATTCTAAGGAATATCGCCATTGATTATTGTGGGGCAGTTATTCTTAGGAATATCGCCAATGTTTATTATGGGGCAGTTATTCATGATGAATATCGCCAATGGAGTTCTAATTTTTGGGTAGTGCCACCCTGTGTTTGATTTCCTAAAGGCACGCGATTTAGAACGTGGTAAAATTCTCGACTTAAACAATCTAATGTTGCAACGATTAATGTGTGAAACTTGTTTGTAACGTTCTTGTGTATGTATCATAATAAAATATTGTGAATTGTTTAGGTGACCCACTGGGCTTTCAAGCTTACCCCTATTTTTCACATGCAGGTACTTAGAAAATAAAGTAGCAAGTTGTGACGTGGTTCAGTGATAGGGGTAGGATGGAAATCTGGACAATATTTTAATTAGAGAATGAGTTAATTACTTGTTTAATTTCGTGAACTTTTATTTAGTAAGGGTTGTATTGACATTAGAGATTTTGATAAAATCTTTTTATGATTATTGAAGGGATCATGATTTATTTTAAATATACATGCCTTGGACTTCAATTCTATTTGAGGAATGTATTTAAGGTATTGTGTCCATGATGGATGAACAAGGGCAAGTACCCTCATAATTCACTATAGAAATTGGTATAGTGGAATTATGTGGTCCTTGGCATGAAGATAATACAAATTGGTATTCATTTATCTTAACAAGTAAGTTGGTTAAAAAAAATATATATGTATTTAAATTCATAGTGTTTCAAATGTTATTACGTACACAATGATTATGGGTTAAGATAAACGGATACGAATAACATCTCGATTTTCAGTGGTTATTCTCGATAAAATTAAAATATTCATTATTTAAAAAAAAAAAAAAAAGTTTTGAAAATCGGGGTGTTACATAACTACAATGAGATTCTCTCTTTTCTTTTTTTGGTTCAATTTTTTTTTTTTTTTGCCATTATTTTTTTTTCTTTTTTCAACTGATGAGATTGCAATCTTGTAAACATATAAGCTTGAATTTCATAATTCACAATCAATGAAAATGTTAAACCCCAAAGCTATACATAGTTGAGTTTGGTTGAAGCAGTAAATTCTGCCCATTTATATTAAAATTTCTTTCATATGTTTCTTAACAGGTTATAAATACAATGAGTTTTTTTTGTATTCAAAAATCTTGAAAGACGAAAAATATGTTTGGTAAGTTAAAATCCAAAAACTATTTCCTGAAATTTAAGAATATGTTGTTTTCAAGAAATAATAAAATATTATTTTTAAAATTTTCACTTTTTAAGTTATATTTTAATTTGTAAATCGCAAACCTTTTTTTTTTTTTTCAACCAATGAGATTGCAATCTTGTACAAAATAAGCTTGTTTTCACACTTGAATTTTCACAAAACCTCACAATTTAAGAATGTTAAAACCCAAATCTAAGGTCGCTGTGTCTTCTCATTTTCACCAAAAAACCACACATCATGCCAACTTTTAACTGTTGATTATTTGGCTCGTCCTATTCGTGGGCGATTATGTCATTTTATTATGAAGTTAGTATTTGAAGCAAACCCTAATTTCTATTAGTATTTGAGTTGAACCAAACCTCTCATTATTATAAATACCCTATTACTGTATTTTGAGGGTATGAGAGTTTTGAAGCATATTTTATACTCTCCTTTTGAAATTCTCCAATTAGTGATTCTCATCTCCCGTGGAGTAGGCGGAGTTTCGCCGAACCACGTAAATCTTTCTGTTCTTGTTTCCATTATTTACTTTTGCATTCGATTGGTTTGATATTCAATTCCGCTGCGCACAACAAATTGGTATCAGAGACAGTTTGAGTTCTGAAATTGGATTCGAAGAACGATTTGAAGAAGAAGAACGTTCTTGACGACGGGTTGTATCGTCGTGTAAGAAACAAAAGATCACGTTATTTTGTTTTTCGTTTTAACGTTATTACTGTTTTGGGCGTTGAAATTGGAAGAAAAAAAATAAATAAAATAACGTGATTTCTTTTTTTTGTGAACCGTGAAGAAGAACTTGATTCTTCAATTTTATTTTATTTTTTTGGTCTTTTTGCATAAAAGACATTTTTTGTGGCTGAACATGGAGTTTTTTGAAACAAAAAAAAATTTCACTTTAGTTGTGATTATTTTATCACAAAATCGATTGGTTTCTTGATCTTCAAATTGGACCGTGAGCAATTTTGGCGTGTATGTTTTTGCTCAACGTGAATCTGGTTCTTTGAAAAATTGAAGATGGAAAGTTCTTCGAAAATCTCGAATGCGAAATTTGAAGTTGAGAAATTTAATGGCAAGAACAATTTTGGAATGTGGCAATGTGAAGTTCTTGATGTCTTAGCCCAACAAGATTTAGACGTTACTTTGGAAGAAAAACCTGTTGATATGGATGAGAAGACTTGGAAGAAAATTAATCGTCAAGCTTGTGGTACCATAAGATTATGTTTGGCGAAGGAACAAAAGTATTCTGTTATGAAAGTAACTGAGGCTAAGGAACTTTGGCAGAAATTGGAAGATAAGTACATGACCAAGTGCATTGAAAATCAAATTTATTTGAAGAAAAAGTTCTACAGGTTTGACTACAAACCAGGTAATTCCATGACTGAACATTTGGAAGAATTTAATCAATTACTTGCTGATTTATTAAATTTGGATGTTACTATTTCTGATGAGGATAAGGGTGTTCTTTTACTGAATTCATTACCCGATGAATATGAACATTTTTCTACTACTTTATTGCATGGAAAGAAAGCAATTAATTATGATGAGGTATCTTTTGCTTTGATTAACCACATGTATCGTAAAAAGGATAAACATGACAGCAAGGAGACTTCGTCAGCTTTGGTAATAAGGGGTACATCTGAACAGAAGAAAGGAAAGAAAGATAGAAAATCTCGATCTAAGTCGAGAGGGAAATCATCAGAAAAAAGAATTCCTGCAAAGAATGAATGTGGATATTGCTACGAGACGGGACATTTGAAGAAAGACTGTCCGAAATTGCAGAATAAAAATCAGAACAGAGTTACTTCAAATATTGCACAAGTGAAAGATTCAGATTCAGATATTTCACTGGTTTGTTCATCTTTGGTATGTCAATCTGAGGATTGGATTTTGGATTCAGACTGCACCTATCATATGTGTCCAAATAGAGAATATTTTTCTACTCTCGATGAATTCGTCGGTGGATCTGTTTTTATGGGTAATAATGATATATGTGAGACAAAAGGGATAGGTACAGTACAATTGAAATTACATGATGGAACAATCAGGGATTTGAAGGAAGTTCGGTATGTACCAGACTTGAAGAAGATTCTAATTTCTTTGGGTGCATTAGAATCAAAAGGCTTCAAGATCACAATTGAAGACGGTATTTTGAAGATTGTTTTGGGAGCATTGATAGTGATGAAAGGTACAAGAAGAAATAACTTGTATTTGTTGCAGGGTAGTACAGTTATGGGTAGAGCGAGAACAGTTGCATATGTATCTACAGATGATACTACTGAGTTATGGCACAGGCGACTTGGACATGCTGGTGAGAAATCTTTGCACGTACTGGTTAAACAGGATTTGTTGAAAGGTGCTAAAATTTGCAAATTGGAATTTTGTGAACATTGTGTTTTGGGGAAACAGACTCGAGTCAAGTTTGGTACAGCTATTTACTGTACTCAAGGTATACTTGATTATGTTCACACAGATGTTTGGGGACCTACCAAAGTGGCATCTTTGGGAGGTAAGCATTATTTTGTTTCATTCGTTGATGACTACTCTCGGAGAGTTTGGGTGTATACAATGCGTCAGAAAAGTGAAGTTTTGGAACACTTTTTATTATGGAAGAAAATGATTGAGAATCAGACTGGCAGGAAAATTAAAATGCTTAGATCAGATAATGGTGGAGAATATACTTCAGATCCATTTATGAAGGTATGCCAGGATGAAGGAATTGTCAGACACTTCACAGTTCGAAATACACCACAACAGAATGGAGTTGCTGAGCGTATGAATCGTACTTTACTAGAGAAAGTTCGATGTATGTTGTCTAATGCTGGGTTAGGCAAACAGTTTTGGGCAGAAGCACTTCGCTATGCATGTCATCTGGTCAACAGACTACCATTAGCTGCACTTGACAAGAAAACACCTATTGAGGTTTGGTCAGGTAAACCTGCACATGATTATGATTCATTACATGTATTTGGTTGTTCTGCTTTCTTTCATGTCAGGGAAGACAAGTTGGATCCTAGAGCCAAGAAAGGTATTTTCTTGGGTTTTGATAAAGGTGTAAAGGGGTTCAAGATCTGGTGTCCTGAATCAAAGAAGTCTATCATCAGCAGAGATGTTACTTTTGATGAATCAGGAGTTCTAAATAAATCTCCCCAACAAGGTCTTCAGTCGAAACAGAAAAATCACGATGCTCCTGAGCAGGTGGAGTTTGATGTTGCTATGAAAACAAGTCCCAACCGCACAGGTGTTACAGACGGTGAAAGATCAGATTTTGAGAATTCAACCCCAGCAATCCTACGACAGTCAGATTCTATTGCCTCCCGTAGACAGCGAAGAGATATTCGCAAACCGGCTCGTTTTGAAGATATGGTGGCATATGCACTCCCAGTTATTGAAGATGGTATTCCTACCAGTTATAAAGAAGCTATGCAGTATTCTGACAGTGCAGACTGGACAAAAGCTATGGATGAGGAGATGCAATCTCTTCATAAGAATCAGACTTGGGAATTAGTTCGACCTCCAGAGGGTAAGAAAGCTATTGGATGCAAATGGGTTTTCACCAAAAAGGAAGGTTCTGCAGAGATGAATAATGTGAGATACAAAGCCATATTAGTTGCAAAGGGGTATGCTCAGACTGAGGGTGTAGACTACAATGAAATATTTTCACCTGTTGTCAAGCACTCATCTATTCGTATTTTGCTTGCTTTGGTTGCACATTTTGATTTGGAATTAGCACAGATGGATGTGAAGACCGCTTTCCTCCATGGTGATTTGGAAGAAGAGATTTATATGTCTCAACCTGAAGGTTTTAAGGTGTCTGGTAAAGAAAATCTCGTTTGCAAATTGAACAAGTATATTTATGGTTTGAAACAGTCTCCCAGACAATGGTACAAGAGATTTGACAGATTTATGATTGGTCAGCAGTACACTCAGAGCAGTTATGATCATTGTGTGTATTTTCGTAAGCTTCCCGATTCATCGTTTATTTATTTGCTCTTATATGTGTATGATATGCTTATTGCATCTAAGAGCAAGGTGGAGATAGAATATTTGAAGACTCAGTTAAATACTGAATTTGAAATGAAAGATCTTGGAGAAGCTAAGAAAATACTTGGTATGAAAATTAGAAGAGACAGAGTGAAGAGTACAGTGTGTTTGAATCAAACACAATATTTGAAAAAGGTTTTGCATCGGTTTGGAATTGAAAAGGCCAAACCTGTTAGTACACCGTTGGCTCCTCATTTTAAGCTCAGTGCTTTGATGGCTCCACGTACAGATGGGGAACGTAGTTTTATGGCTAAGGTTCCATATGCAAGTACAGTTGGCAGTTTGATGTATGCAATGGTGTGTACGAGACCAGACATTTCACAAGCAGTTAGTATGGTTAGCGGGTATATGCATGACCCAGGAAAAGAACATTGGCAAGCAGTGAAATAGATTTTGCGGTACATTTCATGTACTTTGGATGTTGGATTGGTATTTGAAAAAGATGAGAGACTTGGTTTACATTTGGATGAATATGTGGATTCGGACTTTGCAGGTGATTTGGATAAGCGTCGTTCTACTAGTGGGTATGTGTTTACACTTTCTAGAGGACCGGTGAGTTGGAGGTCTACGTTGCAGTCTACAGTTGCTTTGTCTTCTACAGAGGCAGAGTATATGGTTATGACAGAGGCTATTAAGGAGGCCATTTGGCTATTTGATTTGCTTAGTGACGTGGGGGTTACTATGGATAGTGTCACAGTTCATTGTGATAGTCAGAGTGCTATTCATTTGGCAAAGAACCAGGTGCATCATGCAAGAACAAAACACATTGATGTCCGTTTTCATTTTGTTCGAGAGGTTATCGAGGATGGTGAGATTTCATTGATGAAGATCCAAACAAAAAATAATCTTGCAGACATGTTGACTAAGATTGTACCAGCGATCAAGTTTGAGCATTGTTTGAACTTGATCAATGTCATTAGAACCTGAGCGCTTTCGGGCGCATTTGGGGATGAGATTGGTGATTGGTTTGTTTAGGCGATCTCGCCAAGGTGGAGATTTGTTGATTATTTGGCTCGTCCTATTCGTGGGCATTATGAAGTTAGTATTTGAAGCAAACCCTAATTTCTATTAGTGTTTGAGTTGAACCAAACCTCTCATTATTATAAATACCCTATTACTGTATTTTGAGGGTATGAGAGTTTTGAAGCATATTTTGTACTCTCCTTTTGAAATTCTCCAATTAGTAATTCTCATATCCCGTGGAGTAGGCGGAGTTTCGTCGAACCACATAAATCTTTGTGTTCTTATTTTCATTATTTACTTTTGCATTCGATTAATTTGATATTCGATTCCGCTGTGCACAACATTAACTCATGAATGTCTACATCAATTTTCAAAAAAAAAAAAAATTCTTCATCAAATGTTGCTTTTGAAAAAAGTAGATTAGAGCAGGCTTAAGCTGATCATCTCATATACCTAAGAATCCTCATGGGCCAGTAGACCGTTCTTGCATCTGCTTTGAAATATTCACATGGCCCCATCAATAAAGCATTGAAGCTGCTGGAAAGCAAATAAATTTAAAATTAATATGGTTGGATTCAAGGCATATGGATAAGTAAAAATCTTTGTTATTAGCTATTACCATCATAAACCATCATAAACATTGAGCTTGTTTGGTAAGAAAATAATAATAAAATGCATGACCAATCATGATAAATTAGTTATGATTGATGAAGAGATTCAAAATAATTAGCACCCAGATCAAGGAAATTGCATTAATTAGTAATGGGTAACCATTGGACACTGTAACTTATAGATAAATAATGATACATTAGTTTTTTTTTTTTCTTTCCATTAAACTTGGAGAAGAAGATACATTCCTGAGGTTTTACGCATAAAAAGCAAAGCTTTCAGCTAACCGCTGAGTTCACATACATTTTCTATGTATAAAAGATACTTCACATGAGATTTAAAAAAAAAAAAAAGCTTCTCTTTGTAGTGTCAGATGAATCAGGCAGCACAGGAAGGAACCAAGCATGAAAAGAACCCAAACACTTTCTTCTGCAAAAGACAAAAGCAAACATCACCTTTTACTCATTAGGCAAACCTGAGCCTTGCAGCAGACATATATAACTAACAACCCATAACTAAATCAAATACAATTTAACAATGTGATTATCTTACATATATATATATAAGCTAAAGAATAAATGAATAGGAATAAAAGTGGATGAGATAGCAAAATGGGCATTTTTGCATTTTACAAATCTAGGCGAAAATGAATTTTTGGATATTTTTCACATAATTTGTCAGCTGTCTATATATTTATTAAGAACACTTAGAAAATGTAAGGAATTTAAAAAATAAAAATTGTGCAGGACCCAACCCTTTAAACTCCTAGATTGAAAGGCAGACAAAAAACAGAGCATATTTTTGGATAATTTCATCAGCAAGAAAAATTAGAAATTAATAAAATAATAATAGTAGAGTGAAGGGCACCTACCCTTTTGGGATTATTAGAGTAGAGCAGCTCCGGTGGGATTTTGTAAAGATCTTCATCCACAGCTTTTGGTGCTCTACGAGGTGGCACCACCGCCGGCGCCGGAGAAAGTGGCCGGGATTGCTGTTTCTTCACCGGCTCCGTCAAGTCACACACTCTCCCTTGCTTTCTCGGCTCCTTCACTTGCCCATAACGCCTCTCAGTTCCCTTTATCTGCACATCCAACAAATACACCACAACTTATTAAATGAAAAATAAAAACACGAGAGAGAGAGAGAGAGAGAAGCTTGAAATTATTTTTATAAAAATCCAAAAAATTCCCAGAAAATGTTTTTGCCAGAAAATTTACTAGAAGAGAAATTAAGATAAGACATGATCTAAAAAAAAAAAAAAACTAGAAAAGGATATAATTTTTCCATTTTTAAAAAAATAATAAACAAAGGTAAGAGTTAAAGAAGCTTGAAATGAAGGAAGAATTTATATATATATTAATTAAAATGAACCTTTCTGGGACGAGGAACGACAGTGATTGGAGCAACAGGCTTCTTGAAATCATCATCACCATCATCATCTTGATAAAAATCTTTATGATCTCCACAATACAAATCTCTTTCACCATAGCTATGCCTGAAAAACCCAGCTTGTCTTGCAGACTCAACAGACTGAAAATACTGCGTAATGGGAAGCCCATCTGCGTAATCCCAGTTCCCAAACGCCGGTATCTGATTCCTGATCTTACAATCCTACCATAAAAACAAAAAATTCACATAAAAAACCACATACCCACTTCACCAAAACAGAAAATAAGCTTTTAAAAAACATCAAAAATCGAAATTTAAAAGTACCCGTTTGGGCAAAACTTACATCCATTAGAGAAGAGTATAAAAGAAGATGGGTGGAAGATGGAATGAAGTGAGTTTGATAATTATAATATATGGCCTGAAATGAAATGGGTGGGTTTTTAATAGTCTGAAAAGATGAAATAAGAACAACAGAAGAGAAGGAGAAGAAGAGTAAAGGTCGTAAAAGAAGAAAAGAACGGACTTTTCTTTAGCTTCAACTGTGCTTTTGCCTTATTGTCCTAAATCTCTCTCTCTCTCTATATATATATATATATGAAATGAAATTGTGTTTAGTTAGAGGAGGACGACTCTCGAGGAGTGTGAAGAGGGAGGGAGACAATGGATGGGTCGTCTTCTGACCCACGTTTTGCAGTGTATACAGTAAGAAGAGAGCATCGGAATTCGAGCAAGCAACTTAAGAAGAAGATGGGAAGAAGAAGAGTGAAAACGGAGGAAAGGGAAAGAAGAGCTTTTTTATTGCTTGCTTTGGTTTGGTTGGTTTAACCTCGGAGAGTGAAATGCTCTGATACTTTGACCTCTTAACACTTCTTTTTTTATATTTTTTCATTTTTTCATTTTATTTTATTTTTGATTTGCTTTGAGCGATGTGCAACAGTTCATATTCCACCTGGATGACCAGAACCCCATTTTTTGTTTTTGCCTTTTTCTTTTTATTTTTATAAATGGTGATGAAATGTTTTTCTTGTATTTTTTAAGGGTACTTTTAGATGTACTAATTAACTTTTTTTTTTTTTTGTCAAACTTGTATTTTTATTACATCGATCAGCAGCTAGCTCAAGGATTCGATGATATCGGACTAACTAACTTTAAGAAGGCATAGCTCTCGTAATAAGGACTTATAAGTTGACAATAAAAGGACCAGAATGGAGAGCGACCAACAAAAATAAAGGCGGCAACAAGGAGGGTGATGAGAAGACAGGAACGATGAAATGTCTCTGCCACATAGGGTTTTTAAAACCCTAAACGACAGAGAGATGGCTCAAGATTTCTTCCTTCACATAGGGTTTTTTCTCTACTTATTTGTCATGTATCATTCTTGAAAATTAATCAACTAAGTGAATAGAGTGAATGATTTTGAAGTGATTACATTTAGAAGCTACCGTTTCTAATGATCAAGATGGCATCCTTAAAAAATTAATCAACTAAGTCCTCTCATGTGTGGATTGAAGAAATTCTTCCTGTAATCACTGATATTGTTGTTGAGAAGGCCACTCCTAAAAATAAAAAAATAAATAAGATGGCATCCCCTATCCACTCACATGCGTCATTGAAACTACTTTATCTAAACGCCTTGAATGTCGAGGCTACATTTGGTTCATAACTCAAAGAGAGGAATATAATTTAGAAATTAAAATTTTAAAAATAAATTTTTAATCATTTTCCACAAAATAACATTTTTTTATACAAAATTTTTAAAAAAATGTTTTTGATTTTTATAAAGTAAACATATTTATTATATTTTCATATACAAAAAAAAACTATATGTGAATGACAAAAGTTTAGATTAATCAAGTGAAATGTGACCACTCCATTGGTTCTCCACTGCATCACTTCCTGGTTGGTTTGGTGACAAAATGTTCATGACCTTTATTGAACTTACTCTTTAGAATTCATAATAAAAATACAAGTATTATAAGGTTGTTCATTGATCGTTTAACTAATAGCATCAACTTTTATATCTTTGGTTATTGTATGTGGTTGATTAAGTCAGTAATTATTTTAAAATTATTTAATATATTTTTCTTAATTATGATTACTCATAACATATTTCTTCTTTTACGTTTTGAGTTTTAATTCCTTTACCAAACATAACATTATCTTTTCAATTGATTTTAAGTTATTCAAATTTAATAACAAGTGAATTTAATAAAAGATTTTATTTTTCCTACTGCAAATGTCAAATCAAAAAACCAAATGAAGAAAAGTTGTTTTTAAAACTTTACTTTCCAATTTGGATTCTACTTGTCAAAAATATAAAATAATAAATGCACCCTTTTTTAACCCTTGTACTAATACTATATACCTTTACAATTCACATTAATAAATAAAAAGTATTATTTTTTATTTTTTTCTTTTTATTTTTAATTTAAAATATCAATTTTAATTTACTTCATGCTTTGTAATGTAAGGCTGTAAACGAGTTAAGTTGACTTTAGTTGAATTGAGTTGGTCCGATTTAACCTTAAAAATTAAATTTTATTTTTAATTTAATGTGACTTATTTTTTAAAATTTATTTATTTTTGAACAGAGTGCATGAAACCGTTATATAAGACCTTTTCACGTTTTTTTTCTGCAAGATAGTAGCGAGGATCACGGACCAAGGACGAGCGAAATCCAAGAACGGACACGTGGCATTCCCACGTCTGTGTCAAAGTTTGTCTTACCAACGTGCCGTATCAAAGGCGGGTCAATCAACACAGATTTTGTTTTATTTATTTTTCTCTCGGTAGTACGTAGCCAATAAGCCTTCCTCGATCAAATGGTTCTCAGCGCAAGTCCCGCTTCGAAATCAATCATGGCCGTCAATCACGGAAAATGGGTTGACTGTATTGCTCCATCGTTGACAATGTGTGTCGAGTGTCACGACTGTACTTTCACACACCACACACCACAAGATGTGTTCAACAAATTTTAGTCAACTCTAAATGAAACCCTAAAAAGTCATTAGTGAAGTAGTTTTTTTCTTGACAAGGGGTTTAGTGAGTACAAAGAGGTGTCTTCTTCTACTGACTTGTGTTTCTTCACTTTATCAAACTGGATTTTATGTATTACTTTAACCTTCCAATGGACGAGACAAAGGAAAATGAGACATAATAAAATAACAATTTCCGAGGTACAAATGGACGTTTGTTGAAGTCAAGTTTCACTAATTTCAACGCCAACATATGTGCTCATTGAAACACCCAAGGCTTAAAAAAAGTGTTACTGTAGCATTACACGTATAATAATTACAAAACATCAATATCAAAGTACTTTAAAACTAGCCTAATATGTCAATACCCACCATTTTGCATGTTGATCTGATTCTCCAAGTCTAACCTAAAAGGAAAAAGAAAAAAAATTGTTAGAAAGTGTTCAAATGAAAATGATGAAAGACTTGAGATTGAGATTCATTTGTCGGTGGTTTTAGGATAACCCATGGACTCATATTATTTCACCAATTGAGCCAACAACGCGTTGGCCTGATAGTCCTACTAGAGTGTTTATTTTATGAGGTTGAAGGGTCAAGTTTGCGGCATGACAAAAAGGTTAATAAATATGATTGTAGGGCATTTTTACCAAGCTAAAAGCTCTTATGGTATAGGTTCAATATCGCACTAGATCTATCGTGTCAAATTATTAAACTCAACTGACTGTAAGCACTAGATCCATCGTCTCAAATTATTAAACTTAACTGACTGTAAGCACTAGATCCATCGTCTCAAATTATTAAACTCAACTGACTGGAGACATCTTTGGGACCATCTTATCAATGTGGTGGTGAAAATTATAAAGATTTCACCAATTGAATGTGGTAAACAATTGTCTTTGCTTTGTAGATCCTATTGTTGAGTGCATTACCTTTTCCATTTTGTCAAAAAGCCCTTTTGGGAAATTCAACCATTTAGATGATTGATGATTCAAAAAGTCAACATGAAATAAAACATAGGACCTATGTTTGTTTATTCTTTCTCTTCTCCAATAATTCAATTTTTAGATAAGGGGTTTGAAATAATCCCCTGTTCTTTCCCCTCTTTATTCGTTTTCTTTTAAAAAAAAAATCTCACAATTACTAACATAAAAAAAGGGTCAAATTTTAATGAGTGATCTAAAATTTACATGTAGCGAACTTTCAGCGAATGTATTCACCTACAAAGATATATTGCTATATTTATTTATCACTTAAATCCTTTTTTTTTACTATCTTCTTTTTGAAGCAAAGCAAAATAAGTAAATATTTTTATAACTCGCCTTCACGACCAAGTAGACATCTCTTTTATTCATATCTTAGTATCAATAAGTAATAACCCATATCTAATTGAAGAATGCGCCACTTCATTACTGTGTCTAGGAATGAAATTATTTTTATGTTACGTTTGGTATACGTAAATCTTTAGATGAGAATGAAAACCAAATTTAAAAAAAATGATTGATGAGAATCGAGAAATAAAAATGTTATATTACTGTGTTTAGTTATACATGAGAATCGTATATAACTTTTCTACGAATATCACATTATTGTGTTTGGTAGCACTTCAGAATCTTAGATTATAAAATAATCTTTATATTATTTTAATTCTTTTTATTTTACTTTTTCCATCTTTTAACCTTTTACCATGTTCCCAACTCTAACATAACCTACCTTTCATTTGGTTCACAGTCAGATATAGTCTTTTTTATTGTTATTTTTGCAATAACAGAGAAAACTATGGTCTCAAAACCCAAACCTCCAACCTCAACCTGATGGGTCATAGTTTTAGCGGGCCTTACAGATTACTTTGGGCTATCATTTTGCAAATTCTCTGTAGTACTCTCATTGCTATCTCTTCCTATACAATCATGAAGTCAAATGTAAGATTTTGACATTCCTATGTGTTGTTCAACCAAAAAAATGGTACAGGGTTGTGTAGTACTCGTATGACACAGAGGATCCGAAGAAGTGAACCAAGACAAGACGCTAGTGAAGAGAGAATCAAAGAATACAAAGAAATAGAGAGCTCTTGAAACTGAACACAGCAGTCAAGCTTGGTTGGATCATCCAATCATGGAGGAAAAGCAAGAAGTGGAAGTCATCCATTCATGGTCTGCGCCTCGATCACTCAGTACAAGTCTCATGTACTCGTTTTCTCAGGTACCCATCTCCATTTTCTGCTTCTCATTTCAGTTTTTGCTGTACAATTTATTGGGTTTCTATGATTTTTTTAAGAAATTGGGCTTACATGTGATATGTGCTTGTTTTATTGATGTTAGATGCAAAATGGGTACTTTCTGGTTGGTTTTGTTGAGTTTGAGTTTCTGGAGTTTGATTGAACTCAATTTTCTGTTCTCATGATGATATTTAGCTGTTTTTTTTAAAATTATTTTTTATTCTTCAAACATGTCATCAAAAAAAAAAAAAAAAAGAAGTGTTGGGATGAACTGCATTTTGCAGGGTTATATTTTCTGTAGATTAAAGTCGATTTTTTATTTTTTATTTGTAATTTTTCTTACTAAAATGCTTAGATGTTGGAGTGTAGGATTTGAGGTATGGGATTCTTTGGATGAATTTGAAATGGGTGGTTTATTCTGATATCCGGGTCTTAATTGAATTTAAAAAAAGAATATTTTTTATGAACTTAGTCGTAGTGATTGTCAGCTTTTGATTCATATGTTATTTAACTTTTCCCTCAAGTAATCTTTTGTTTAGTTTCAATTTTATTTTCATTTATTTATTTACTTTTTCAATGGTGACACACCGACAGTCATGGTAATTCTTGTGGAGTATAGCAGTGGTTGGTTACTAAAAATTTCTAACATCTTTATGTTTACTTACTTGTGGTCTTTGTTTAGAGAGATGATATGGAAGTGCTTGATGAACCTCTCTATGCTAATTTTCTTCCAGTATCGGGTGTAGATAGGCCATACCGCAAGGAGCTTTTATCCAAAATGGTACTTAAAATGATTCATCATCTCGCTTTTTGTTTATATTAATTAAGATCAAATTTCATCAATGCCAACGTCTTATTTTTTTATCTTTATTTTTTAATTCAAACAAGAAAAAAGTGGAAAATTACTGCTGTTCTTGAATGAAGATGAAAAAGTTATAATTTTTTCAACTGAGTAATATGTGCAAAAGATGAGAAGTCTTTTTGATTTGATGAGATACCCTACAATTACTTGATAAGATGATTCGTTTAAGTAAATAATTTTTAGTTACCTTAACTTAGCCAAATTTGTTTCTATAAAAAAAAAAACTTAACCGAAGGTGGACAGAGCTGGTATTAGAGTTTCTTTGAATTTTGGTTTCTCTAAGCCTAAATATTTGAAAGCCAACTAGTGAAGGTTCTATGAAAGGTTTATGGATCTGTAAATCTGTGTCCATTTTACTTTTAGATTAGGCGAACAAAATGATGGTGAAAGACAAAATAAATTTTTTTATTTTTTTTAAAATAGGCAATCATAGAAGTTTTTAAATTTGTTCAACTATTTCTACTTGTTTTTGAAATGGTGACTCTTATGAGGAGATTACGATTCTTTCGTCCACTTAAACAAACACAGGAAGAAAGAAATTGGCATGTTATTGAATTCTAACTATTTTGGAGTTTCAAGTTTCAACTATGAATTACAGGACTTGATTGATATTTCAGATGAAATTCTTGTCAATAAATTAAAAATGGAAAATTATATGACTACTAAAATTAAAACTTTGGTTAACATCCAATCAATGAAATAAAGAAAGAAGAAAAGTAATTTGACAGAGAGGTAGAATTCTAGATTAACTTCTTGCAATGCACATTTGCAAAGAGATATGCAAAAATAGCTTTTCACTGTTTTTATTTTTCAATATTCACTGATTTTGATGTTTCACTTATCTCTTTCTTGGTTTCATGGAGTGCTATGTAATTCTTTTGTCATATCTCTTTATTTATTGCCATTGATTTTGAAAATGGTTGAAATGGTAGGACACTGATGGTGATAGGGTTGTTAAAGATGTGATATTTGGTCCTGGAAAAAAGAAATATAGGTTCTGCAAGGTATGTATCACTCTTGGACATCATTGGTGTAATATGATAATTTTTGTGAGATTAGTAGACTGAAGGATTTATTCTTTGGTTTAAAAATGCTCGTGGTTTGGAATTGTGAACATTAGATCTATTAATGATGTTAGATGGCACTTGATGTAAAATATCAATATTTTGTTTTAAATTTATTTTCTTGTTATTGTTTTGAAGTTGAAGATTACCCAAGGAAAGGGATGTCCTGCATTCTAGTCCACTTCTCTGGTTGTTCCAGAAAGTATCTTTCAGTAATCATCTTTGGTCTTCTGTAAAGGCTTCTGCATCTCTAGCACCCAAATTCTCTGTTTTTATTCAGTCTGTCCTTCAGTAACTGAATGGACATGCTTTCTATAAGAGTTTTCCTTGATATTGTGATTTTTAAGTTTCCTTGCTAGCTGTTTTAGTAATATTTATCTATAAAAAGTAAAAAAGAGTATCCATCTCATGTTCGTTTGTTTTGTAACATATGTAACTACCTAAATATGTAGACGAGTCAGTCAGTTTAATATACACTCCAGTTAGATTAGCTAACAACCTCAGTGTGTTAGCATAGTTACATATCACGAGTTTTGAACCGATGTAGCAGAGTCTTGAACTGATGTAGCATGAGCTTCTCTAACAAGGAAGAACTAGTCATAAAGAATCTATGTAATTGAAGAAGTAATAACTTCCAACATCTAAATTGAAAATTCAATGATCAATGGTGGATCCTTTTGATGTTCGATGTTTTGCCACTTAATTTCTAGATAGAGAAAAAAAAAATATTCAAAATTCAACTATTTGGGGGAATTTTATCAAATAATAAATTAATTCATGCACGGTTTCAAACCAACTAATGATCATTTATTACATTGTAATGATGGTAGAATATATAAAACGTGAATGGATAAGGTTCTTGATATATGATTATATATAAATACACACACTCGTATATATATATATATATACATAGAAATTGCTGATAATTAATCATCCAAATTGGGAAATTTCACAAAAGACTTTCCAAAGAAGGAAATTAAAAATAAAAGAAAATTTACAACAAGTATTGATTTCAAACAACAATTCATACCGTAAAATCAACTTAGAATAATAAAAATACTGCTGATTTCATGTAGTTTCAGGAATTAACGGCTTTAAAATAGGAAAGGAAAGAAGACCTAACAGTTTCATCTCCCCATTCTAATTCTTCCCACCATTCATTACTCCCCTGAATGACCCGCAATGTGTTTTGTGCACTGCTGCAATCAAATGGTAGTTTCTTCATTTTTGGACAGTGATACACACCGATCTCCATTAAGGCAGGAAAAGGCAAGGCACCCTCGACTATCAACCTCAAATTTGGAAGTGAAATTAGGAGTAGTTCCTTCAGCCTTGAGAATGGATTCAAATTTTCAACTGTAACTGCAACCCTTTTAACATCAACTATTTTGGCTATTTCCTCGCAATCATCCACTTTCAGAATCGTCAGGCTTGGAGCAAAAAGAAGCCATGTAAGATCTATCAACGCATTACAAAAAGTAATATCTACCTTATCAAGTTGTTGAAAACATGGACAGGTGACGCCTTTCGTCCATGTAATGGTTAACTTGGGGAGAAAAGCTAGATATAGCAATTTCAAGTTTGAAAGCAAGCCAGTCTCTTCCTCCACCCTTGCCCTACTTATCATTAACTCTTCCAGTGTTGAACATCTCCGTATAGTGAGTTTTTCAAGATTCTTCATGCTCCCAAGACATAATGATGTCATTGTTGAAACAAAGAATGATGACGACGATGATAATATAAGTGAAATCAAACCTTCACACTTCGATACATTTAGGGACTCCACACCCATTTGCAATTTGTTGCAGTTGACCAACTTCTGGAGAACAAGAGTAGAATTTACAGAGAGTCCAACTGTATTCAAATGCTCCAAGCATTCCAGTTCCATTAGGCTTGCTGCACGACCGTCACAATTACCATCAAATGCCCAATTTGCGAAGCCACTTTCAAATAAGTTCAAATATTGCAACTTGGAAAGACATGATATCACCCCTGCTGGAATTATGCTGAGAGAACGTGTCCAAGATAAATCCAAGAACTTCAAATTTACCAATTTCACAAACTCATCAGGCAAATTTCGGATTTTGGTGTATGCAAGATCAAGATATTGCAATTCAAACAAGTAAGTGATGCTTCTGGGCAAATGTGCAATTTGGGTATTGTGCAAATGTAGAACCTTCAGTGTAGGCATAGACCGAAAGAAATCGTCACTAATATAGCTTAAAGAAAAATTATTCTGAAGATTAAGGGTCAACAGGTTATTACATGATGTTGGTGCATCTTCCAGAGATTTTATTCGATTATTCATCAGTGAGACCCTTTCTGCTTCCTTCCATTGATGGAATGGAGGTGCTTTAGACAAATTAGCCCCTGCCCGTACAAAATACTTGTTTTTGTTCCTCCCACAATCACAACCAATCCATATTGCTAAGTCTCGAATCACATCATGCATCTTAACGCATTTCTCACCGTGAATACCATTGCCAGCCTCCAACAAGCAAACAACCTTTAAACTTCCAATGATATCATTGCCTTTGTTATAAGCTTCTTGCTTGTTTTCAAATCCATCTAAAAAACCCTCCCCTATCCAACGCTTTATAAGATCATTCTTCTGAATTTCCCGGTCTTCCGGATAAAGGCAACAATACAAGAAACAAGACTTATGTGCATCATCTTTTAAGTTATCATAACTAAATTTCAAAAGGGGAAATACTTCATCTCCCATACCTGAAAATTCTGATGTGGATTTCTTCAGTACTGTTAGAGCATGCTTCCATTCTTCTGGTGTCTTCTTGCTAGCCATAGTTCTTCCAACAGTAATCAATGCCAGTGGTAAACCACCACATTCTTTTGCAACACAAGGAGCTAATTCAGGGATTTCTGGGTGCAAATTCAAGGTTTCTTCTCCTACCTTTTCTCTAAACAGATCCCATGCTTTCTCCGGATCTAAGCATTCAACTCTAATTTTCTTATTGGCTTCCATGTGCCCGCACACCATTTCAGATCGAGTAGTAAATACTACTTTATCACCCTTGTTTCCAACTTGAGGATGGGGAATTCCTATCCTTTCTAAATCTACACGTTCCCAACAATCATCCAACGGCAGCACGAACTTCTTGCGTGATAACATGTTCAATATAGTCTCAGCTCTTTCCTTCAGAAGCGCGTCTCCCTCCCAAGGAAAACCCAAATTTTTTCCAATTTCCTTTTGAATCCTTCCCAAGTTTAGCTCCTTGGATACCACCACCCAAATCACCACATCAACATCGAGGCTTCCTTTGAGGAGATCAAACTTATTGTTAATTTTCTTTAACAGGGTCGTCTTTCCTACACCTCCCATTCCATATAATCCCATAATTCTAACATCATCATCTTGAAGCAACTTCCAAGCCTTCTCAAATAAGCTTTCCATGCCCATTGTAGGGTTCTCAGGCACTGCTTGAACAGAGAATCCTTGCAATCGATTAGCTACTTCATCAAACGTGCCTTTGCCCTTTAACTCGTTAACAACTGAAAGCTTCCTAACCACTTTCTTGCCAAACTTGTAAGTCGTCCAGCAGTTCTTAGGACAACAACCTCTCAAGCATCTTTCTTCAATTTGCTTGGAGCCTTGTTGTAGCATTTCATCTACCTCAGCTTCAACAGCTTCCACTTTTTCGAGCCAACCACCCACTATGGGTGTCCGCACCATTCGTTGTACCTCGGCCATCTCGACCCTTCCCTTAACTTCGTCTCTTACATTTTTCAATTCCTCCGTAGTATCCCTTAAAGCATCAAGGTTTTCTCTGAGGTTGCGGAGATAACTAGTGCGCCTTCCGCTACAATCCCACACACGATTGACAAGATCAATCACCGGTCCAACAATTTCCATATTGATCTCTGTTATTGAAGACTCAAAAACTTTTACAGCACTAAGAGATCAAATGGGTAGAGGAGATCCTTACACAGCTTCAAGTAAATCTAGTGATTCAACAACAATGATAATATTTCATCAATAAAGAAGGGAAAGAATAGTAGGCTAGTGGATGAATGGATGTAGGAAGATTAATCAGTATCAGGCAAATTAAAATGGCAATTTGATCATCAATTCCTAACTCTGTCTTATTTATTTCTTGCAAAAATTTGTTAAAAGATGGAAATAGAGAGAGGGAGATATACGTATATAAAAGATTTCCTCCATTTTTTCTATTCTTACTTTGAAAAGTAATAGAGAAGGGAATAACTCATTCATAAAGAAAAGATTATAAAAGTCCAAAGTCAAAAAGAAAATAGCAATTAGGAATAAAGAGAGAGAAATATCAATTCAAAATCAATTACTTTATGTCATGATAAAACAATCCAATCTTTAATCAATTCTTAAGATTTTCAATCCATCCTAAATCAAATTACACCAACATAATATCGCTCTCTAAATACTATTTACAAGCTATTTCTAAACCGGCTCAGCTCCATTTCAATGTGAAAGCCACTGATTCTGAAATTATTATTATATTATATTATATTTATATTATTAATATCTTTAGCCACCCCTATTACTTCTTTTTTTTTTTTTTAGGTCTACCACAACACCACCTTCCCCTCCCCTCTCTCCTTTGACAAAAAAAAGAAATAAATAAATAAATAAAAGAAAAAGTCATACCCAACACTACACCAACATTATTTGAAGTCATTATGAGAAAATGAGAAAATAGAGTTTAATCTCACACTCTCTCTCACTATCTTGTAAGCATATATTAGTTTGGTCATGTGTTTTACACGTGTAAGAAGCATGTTTTAGTACATTAATAATATTTGTATAGTTAACTTATATAAAATAAGTTAACAATAGTCAATAGTTAATATTCATAAATGATAGTTAAATAAACAAACTGACAAGAGAATAAAATAGATAAACAAACTCTCTTCAAATTAAATGCACACAATTAATATTAGAAAAAATGCATGTAAAAAAAGAATGAAGGTAAGAAATGTCATTCACTAAGTGCCCTTTAGGAACAACTATTTGTGAGTGCAAGGTAAGGTTTATAACTCAGCAAATGTGAGTTTTTTTTTTTTTTATTCAAAATGGACATCACGAAATATTGATTCTTCAATAAGTTGATGCCAAAGAATAATAATAATAATAATAATCCTCCAAAATTAATATTGACTAATAGACAAAACAAAAGGAGTACTACTTACAAAAAATACTTAATAATCAACTTCTAAATAAAAATAGAAGTTATGAGATAAGTGGATTCTCACAAAATAACACAATTCAATAATTAGATTAATGTTTATTTTAAAATAAATAATTATGATTTTTAAAGTTATTTTATGCAATATCGATAATAAATTCAATTATAATATTAATGCATTCTGTAAATGTGATTCTTTGAAAGTTTTAGCCTTAAACCTATTTGGACATATTTATTTAGAACAAATATTAACTTGAATAAAAATCTATTTAATGATGAATAATTAATAAACTGAAAGTAGATAAATTTTAATAGTTTTACAAACCATCATCATTGAACAAACAACATAAAATAATTAGGTGGTTTAAACCCTAAATGTGGCCAAAAATAAATAAATAAATAAAAAAATAACTCAATAACAAGAAATAGTAAAGGAAAGAAAAGGACTAATTGGTGGGTGTTGTTCAGTCGCTACCTAATATCCATTATTGACAAAATAAATATTTTTTAATCTAAATGGTTATTTCTATTTCCATTTCTTCTCAATTTCGCTTTTTAATTTATTTTTTAGATAAGTATTTACATTTTTCTATTTTTTTTTGATAAATATGTATACTTTTCTACTTAGTCATAATTTAATTAGATTTAATAATTAATTATTTTCGTATCTAATAATTACTAAATACTTGTAAATAAAAAGCAAAATTAAGAAAAAATGGAAATACATATTAGATAAAATAATGACAAAATAAAAAATATATACATATATGCTCCTAAGAACAATAATAATATATTAAGAAAATGTGACAATATTTTTAAAATTCTCAGCCTTATTCCAAAAAAAAATTAAAAAAGAAAAAAGTGCAACAACCACTAATCGATCACCGATAACTAACCGATCGGTAACTAACATTCTAATCGATCATGCGATACCCGAACGATTACTAATAGATCACTGATAACTGACCGACATATCATCGATTGGTTAATAACAATTGGAGAATCAATGGTGAAGGCTTATTAACTAATTGGTATGATGCTTATTAACTAATCGGTATGATGGGTAACCGATCGGTTAGTTTTAAATCGATCGGTAAGAACCTTAACCTATCGGTGAGCTTCAAGGATTATTATTATTATTATTTTTTTAATATTAATCTTCTGATCGGTTAATATTACAAATGCTTGCTTGTCATTGGATTCCGACCTCAATGTACCATTCACGGCCTCAGAAGATGAATGCAGTGAAAATTACAATGTGTAATATCGGCACGGTGATCTTGACAACCCTATAGTTGATGATGAATTTGTGTCATTTGATGATCAATATGATAGTCAAGACTGTTGTACTTCTCAATATTCAATGGATGTTGAAAACAACAATCACGGGCACAGTGATAACAATAACACTATATGATGATTTTGTGCCATTGCATGATCCAATTGGCACTCATGAAGGTGGTTCTTTTCAATGCTCTTACGGGTTCGAAGGTACATGATTACATACCCATAGAATGTGCAATGGATGGTTATTTATTTGAAGATGATGATTTCACATGGAAAAGAGATTTTATCGTCGACCAGCCATTTAAAGACAAGAAGGCATTTGTAAAAGCATTGAGAAAGAATGCCCTGTACAAGAACTTTGAGTATGGGGCTACGAAGATGAAGTCAGGTGTTGTATCTGCAAGATGCATTGATGAAAATTGTCAGTGGAGGATACATGTATCCGTTACCGGGTATCATTTCACCATCAAACAATATGAGCCTAAGCACATTTGCTCTTTCTTGCTACGTGGTCGTGGACATGCCAAATATTCCTATATTGCTCTATGGATTAGAGACCGTCTTGCCAGTCATCCTAAGTATACACCTGCTAAGATAAAAATTGATTTTAGCAAAGAGTTTAGAGTGACATTGAGCTATCATTTTGCTAGAGCAGTTTCTATTGGTAAAGAAGATATCATTATTGCTAATATAAATATCATAAGAAAGAAAGAAAGAGAGGGCTTTTCAGACGTAAAATATCTTTTTAAAACTTATTTTGCAAAAATAATATAAGGTTTAAAGTGAATACATATTTTAAGAAATCATTTTACATTTCAAAAAAACGTCATCTCATATATCGTTTTTAGTGTAAATATGTTAACTTCAATTAATTCGAAGGAATATATTAAAAAATATTTATCAAAAACGTTGTATCCTTATTAATGCATTTGATAAGGAGTTATGTGGGGTATGAGAATGAAAAAGTTTGATTCTCATATTTATTTTAAGAAAGTAATTTTTTGAAAAATCAGATTTTGGATGAAAAACTAATTTCGATACAGACGGTAATATTCACTATCTCAAGAAAGTAATTACCATAAAAAAATTTACAAAAAAGTCAAAACAACACAACTGAAAAAAGAAAAAAAAAATAGTTTGATTATTATTTTAATCAATTTAAAAATTAATAAAAATTAAAAATCATTTTCTTACATTGAAAAAATCCAAAGAAAAAGAACAAACACGAGAAATCAAACAACTTTCTCATTCTCATCTCCCACAGGAATCAACAAATATAAGTTGCTCTCCCCTATTCTTTTCTTATCAAATATGACCCATTTAATATTTTATTAAATATGACAAAAATAATAAATTTTTATTTTTATTTATAATAAGATTAATTACAACAAAGTACATTGAATAGTAAGAAATAATATTATAGTATGAATGTCAATAATAATATGAAAAGAGAAATCAATTTTTTTAGATGCAGTATTCTACTAATTATACAATTCATTAACAAATTAATTACTAATTTAATTTATTTTGTCTGCAACAATTTTAAACTATAAGCTACACAGACAAATAGGTACGGTGGCATTTTGCTACCCATAACTATTATAATTATGGGGTATCCCACCATAATTATTTTATACTATAGATAGAAGTAAAAATAATATTAATAATATTAAGCTTGAATGGATAAGGTTCTCTTGTTCATGATTATATAAATATAACTGACGACGTATATATAGCTTCTCAATATATAAATACACACACTCGTATATATATACATAGAAATTGCTGATAATTAATCATCCAAATTGGGAAATTTCACAAAAGACTTTCCAAAGAAGGAAATTAAAAATAAAAGAAAATTTACAACAAGTATTGATTTCAAACAACAATTCATACCGTAAAATCAACTTAGAATAATAAAAATACTGCTGATTTCATGTAGTTTCAATAATTAAACGGCATTAAAATAGGGAAGGAAAGAAGACCTAACAGTTTCATCTCCCCATTCTAATTCTTCCCACCATTCATTACTCCCCTCAATGACGCGCAGTGTGTTTTGGGCACTGTTGGAATCAAATGGTAGTTTCTTCAGTTTTGGACAGTGATTCACAACGATCTTCTTTAAGGCAGGAAAAGGCAAGGCACCATCGACTATCAACCTCAAATTTGGAAGTGAAATTAGGTGTAGTTCCTTCAGCCTTGAGAATGGATTCAAACTTTCAACTGTAACTGCAACCCCTTTAATATCAACTATTTTGGCTATTTCCTTACAATCATCCACTTGCAGATTCGTCAGGCTTGGAGCAAAAAGAAGCCATGTAAGATCTATCAACGCATCACACCCATAAATACGTACGTCATCAAGTTGTTGAAAACATGGATGGGTGACGCCTTTCGTCCATGTAATAGTTAACTTGGGGAGAAAAAATAGGTTTAGAATTTTCAAGTTTGAAAGCAAGCCAGTCTCTTCCTCCACCCTTTCCCAACTTATCATTAACTCTTCCAATGTTGAACATTCCTCTATAATGAGTTCTTCAAGATTCTTCATGCTCCCAAGACATAATGATGTCATTGTTGAAACGAAGGATGATGACGACGATGATAATACAAGTGAAATCAAACCTTCACACCTCAATACACATAGGGACTCCACACACATTTGTAATTTGTTGCAGTTGACTAACTTCTGGAGAACAAGAGTAGAATTTACAGAGAGTCCAACTGTATTCAAATGCTCCAAGCATTCCAGTTCCATTAGGCTTGCTGCACGACCGTCACAATTACCATCAAATGCCCAATTTCCGAAGGCACTTTTAAATAAGTTCAAATATTGCAACTTGGAAAGACGTGATATCACCCCTGCTGGAATTATGCTGAGAGCACCTGTCCAAGATAAATCCAAGAACTTCAAATTTACCAATTTCACAAACTCATCAGGTAAATTTATGATATTGGTCCTTGCAAGATTAAGATATTGCAATTCAAACAAGTAAGTGATGCTTCTGGGCAAATGTTCAACTTGGTTAAGGCCCAAATTTAGAACCTTCAGTGTAGGCGTAAACCGAAAGAAGTCGTCACTAATATACCTTAAAGAAAGATTATTCTGAAGATTAAGGGTCAACAGGTTATTAAATGATGTTGGTGAATCTTTCAGAGATTTTATATCATTATGCATCAGTGAGACCCTTTCTGCTTCCTTCCATTGATCGAATGGAGGTGCTTTAGACAAATTAGCCCCTGCTCGTACAAAAAACTTGTTTTTCTTCCTCCCACATTCACAACCAATCCATTTTGCTAAGTCTCGAATCACATCATGCATCTTAACGTGGTACTCGCCATCACCAGCTTCCAACAAGCCAACAACCTTTAAACTTCCAATGATATCATTGCCTTTGTTATAAGCTTCTCGCTTGTTTTCAAATCCATCTAAAAAACCCTCCCCCATCCAACACTTTATAAGATCATTCTTCAAAATGTCCGAGTCTTCCAGATAAAGGCAACAATACAAGAAACAAGACTTATGTGCATCATCTTTTAAGTTATCATAACTAAATTTCAAAAGGGAAAATACTTTATCTCCCATACCTGAAAATTCTGGTGTGGGTTTCTTCAGCACTGTTAGGGCATGCTTCCATTCTTCTCGTGTCTTCTTGCTAGCCATAGTTCTTCCAACAGTAATCAATGCCAGTGGTAAACCAGCACATTCTTTTGCAACACAAGGAGCCAATTTACGGATTTCTGGGTGCAAATTCAAGGTTTCTTCTCCTACCTTTTCTCTAAACAGATCCCATGCTTTCTCCGGATCTAAGCATTCAACTCTAATTTTCTTATTGGCTTCCATGTGTCGGCACACCATATCAGATCGGGTAGTAAATACTACTTTATCACCCTTGTTTCCAACTTGAGGATGGGGAATTCCTATCCTTACCAAGTCCACACGTTCCCAACAATCATCCAACAGCAACACGAATTTCTTGCGTGATAACATGTTGAATATAGCCTCCGATCGTTTCTCTTGAAGTTCATCGTCTCCTTTCCATGAAAAACCCAACTTTTTTCCAATTTCCTTTTGAATCCTTCCCAAGTTTAGCTCCTGGGATACCACCACCCAAATCACCACATAAACATCGAGGCTTCCTTTGAGGAGAGCAAACTTATTGTTAATTTTCTTTAACAGGGTCGTCTTTCCTACACCTCCCATTCCATATAATCCCATAATTCTAACATCATCCTCTTGAAGCAACTTCCAAGCCTTCTCAAATAAGCTTTCCATGCCCACTGTAGGGTTCTCGGGCACTGCTTGAACAGAGACTCCTTGCAATCTATTAGCTACTCCATCATCAAACGTGCCTTTGCCCTTTAACTCGTTAACAACTGAAAGCTTCCTAACCACTTTCTTGCCAAACTTGTAACTCGTCCAGCAGTTCTTAGGACAACAACCTCTCAGGCATCTTTCTTCAATTTGCTTGGAGCCTTGTTGTAGCATTTCATCTACCTCAGCTTCAACAGCTTCCACTCTTTGGAGCCAACCAACCACTATGGGTGTCCGCACCATTCGTTGTGCCTCGGCCATCTCGACCCTTCCCTTAACTTCGTCTCTTACATTTTTCAATTCCTCCGTAGCATCCCTTAAAGCATCAAGGTTTTCTCTGAGGTTGCGGAGATAACTAGTGCGCCTTCCGCTACAATCCCACACATGATTGACGAGATCAATCGCCGGTCCAACAATATCCATATTGATGTCTGTTATTGAAGACTCATAAACTTTTACAGCACTAAGAGATCAAATGGGTAGAGGAGATCCTTACACAGCTTCAAGTAAATCTAGTGATTCAACAACAATAATAATATTTCATCAATAAAGAAGGGGATGAATAGTAGGCTAGTGGATGAATGGATGTAGGACGATTAATCAGTATCAGGCAAATTAAAATGGCAATTTGATCATCAATTCCTAACTCTGTTTTTTGTACGTTGAAGCAATAATTATCAAAGTGGGACAATGAAAATGCTAAAACTGAAAAAAAGTTAGGAGACAAACGCATGTGAGAATGGCCCACTGTAATGGAATCTAAGCTAGAAAGAATATGCCACACCAAGATGAAAACCAAATATGTATTTATTTCTTGCAAAATTTTCAATTAGATTTTTGATAGAAGCTAGGCATACAAAATATGGAAATAGAGAGAGGGAGATATATGTATATAAAAGATTTCCTCCATTTTTTTTATTCTTACTTTGAAAAGTAATAGAGAAGGGAATATAACTCATTCAAAAAGAAAAAGTTATAGCAAGTGGGAATAAAGTGAAAGAAATATCGATTCAAAATCAATTACTTTATGTCATGATCAAATCAATTCAATCTTTAATCAATGGCATTTAATTAATGTCATAAAAACCTTTTATGACAATTTTAATAATATTTTAATAAATGTTTTAGAAGTAATTTTAAGGATAATTTAATAAATGTCATAAATGAAATCTAATGTTAAATATTGTTATAAGTTTAAGACAACACTTGTAGTATGTTAGTAAAAATTTACAACTTTTAATAACACCCAAGATTAGGACACTTACATTTGTGTTGCTGTTTACTTTTAATGACTCATTTAATATGTTATTAAAAGTCTATTT
Organism: Paratinospora sagittata; assembly: GCA_035771175.1. Taxonomy (NCBI): domain Eukaryota; kingdom Viridiplantae; phylum Streptophyta; class Magnoliopsida; order Ranunculales; family Menispermaceae; genus Paratinospora; species Paratinospora sagittata. Next base: position 35,560,371 of record CM069601.1, on the reverse strand, counting down.
TCTTTTATTGTGCATAAAATTTACAATTTGGTAAAAGAAATTCAATATTTTTCATTTCATCCATTATTATTTTATACAAATACATCATAAAATTCTCTCTTTAAATAAAAAAGAACAAATTATGACATAATTAAGCACCTCTAATGCGTCTTTCTTTTTTTTATTTATGTTATATTCCTCTCCTCTCCTCTGTTGTTCCCAAATCTTTCTCTGCAATTCTCAGCTGTAAAAAGATAAGAAGAAATAAACCCTTTTGACCTTTTTGTACGGTCCCCTGCTTTCACCATCTTTTTCATTTTTTTTTTGTTTTATAATCACTGAATCTCTTCTGTTTTAAAAATTACATGTTCACGTCTCAACCACATGACCCACTTGCCTGAAAAATGAACCTCCTAATGCCACAGCTAGTGCCAATGCTTTACTAGACAGCACGATAAGTATCGCAATTCCTCCCTAATGGAACAGTGTTGGGTGGTTTAATTTGATCATGTTATAATTCGCATTCTGATAATGATAACCTACGACGATATTTTTTTGTTAGTAGTATCTTTATGGGAAGTGATTAAAGAAGAAGAGAGGTCTAGAACTGTGAAGACAAGATCAAGGAGGAGAAGAGAGATTGTGAGGAGATGAAGAGGAGTGGATTGGAGGAAATTGGCCAAATGGGTCCTCCACGGAGCTTTTTTCTTCTTCTTGGTATTATGTTCATGGAGGTCATTTGAATTACAATTCATCATGAAATATTTGTGAAAGAAGTTTTGCCATCTTTGCCTCCTGGCCCAGGTTTGAATGAGATTGTCTACCAAAGATTGGGTATCATTGTAAGTAGTACTAATGGAGATTTTCTGATGATGATCATGATCATCAGTTTGAGAAGTACTGGTTCTTCATGATGAATTTGGTGATCATAGGAATCCATATTACATCATTTGGCATAAAAATATATATGACAAATTAAGATATATATATATAGATGGTGTAACTAATTAATGCTATTGATCAAGTTGTTAAAGGGAAGTAAAAGGCAAGGATGTATGGTTGGTTATCACCAGCATTCTTCATATTACCTTTCTTCTTCTTCGAAACACTCACGCCGAACTTTGCAGCGTTGTCAGCGTTTGGCTTCCAGTCCAGCCGTAACTGCTCATGATCCTGCTTTGTTCCAAACTTCTCGGCTTCTTCTTTGAAAGGTGAAAGGACTTTAAGTTCCGAGTTTTTATTTTCTTCTTGTTTCAAGCATTTGGCCGGAGATGCAGATGCAGAGTCTTCATGTTCAAAATCACTTTTGATTTGTGGTGGATTCAGTTCTTGGTCATTCCTCGATTTCTTCGAAAAGAAATTTGAGATTAGGCTCTTCTCGTCCTTCAGTTTGATCTGTAGAACATGGGGTAGCTTAGCATATAACAGTCGTTTTCAAGGCGCACAATAAATGTTTCTAAAATTAGGATTGGACGTCAGAACCAATATCCATTGTGATGTAAATTCGTGGTGAAAGAAGCAAGAATGAAAATAGAAAAAAAGAAGCTGAAATCAATATCTATTGAAGAAAATTTCCCAAAACATTATATCTGCCTTCTCTAATGGCCAAATACCTTGTATATACCAAACTACCAAACACGAGTCTGCGCAAACTACTAAAGAAGCTATGTGGGTTTAAACCAAATAACATGGTCCTAGTAACAAATACACAAAATTAAAATAAAAGACAAAAAAAAAAACATAATAAAAACACATTATGCACATATGTCATGCATCCCCGCATCACATTGTAGTGAAGTAAAAGGCTGTGGCTAACGCATCTATAGAAACAAGAGGATCGGGATTCAGAGGATAATATTCGCTGTGGTGATCTATCACAACTATCTGCAATATTTTGTGTGTTTTTATTGATAGTATTAACTGTGACAAAATTTCTGCAAGCTCAACAGTTGGTTCCAAACTCAAAACGTTTTAATTACAGAAAGCCCAAATATCAGATGACTGAGGCACAAGCATCAAGTGACTTTTGGCCTGAGAAATTTGGTGTGACCGCTAAAAATGTCCTATCCTCAGTCCGAACTGAAAACCAGTGATCAAAATATTCTGTTAATAGTCTTTCCCATATGACAACTCAAGACTCATTAACAAACTTCCTTTTAACGCGTACCCAGATGCATAGTATATAAACATATGCTTAACAGTTAGCCAGTATGCTCACCTCCTTGATACACTCAGGCCCATCAAAAGACGGTTTGCCCATTGCTGGTGTCACAAGGAACCACACCTATGCAAAAATATCCAGAAATAATGATCAACAATCACTTTCTCTTGATGTTAAAAGAATTAAAATAAAACGCAAACAAACTGACAAGAAGAAAGACCTTAAGGAAGAACTGGTCATAAAGGATCTATGTAATTGAAGAGGTAATAACTTCCAACATCTACATTGAAAATTCAATGATCGATGGTGGATCCTTTTGATGTTCGATGTTTTGCCACTTAATATCTAGATAAAAAAAAAATGAGTTTTAAGTTTAACAATTCAAAATTCAACTATTTGGGGGAATTTTTCACAATTTCCTTTATATCAAATAATAAATACATCCACAGTTTGCATAGAATCGTAACGCCCCACTACACTTTATTTTTTGAAATACCATAACTAATGATTGCTAAAAAGGCTACAAAAGCATACCATTGGAAAGCTTTCAATTGGTATTTTCACATTGACACCCACTATGGTTATTTTACTCAACATAAACGGTTGTAAAAGTAAGTAGTTTCTAGTTTTCTACATGGCCTTTGATGACTAAGAACAATTATAAAAGTTCAAGTTGTTATTCTAAATTTCTAACTTTTATCTAACATACGGTTTATTAATCTGAAGAGTGCATGATGGAGAAAAAAGAAAGAAAGACAAAGAGAGGGCTAGGCATGCTTGCCCAGGCTTTCCTCATTGCATATAAAGGACAATAATAAAAGAACAAATCAAAGCCTCTGACTCCTTAGAAATTTAACGCTAAATGACCGGAAACACAAGACACAGTTTTCCTGTTGGAAGAATATTCTCACCAGATCAGAATCTTCATACGGCTAAAGGATTGTGTTGAATTTGGATGAGGATGAACCACTTGGCCATTCATTAATAGAGCTTTCATTACCCAAGATAACAGGCATCCTGTCTGCGCAGTTGCAAATGCATGTTCACCAATCAGAAGTTTATAGCCAGATAGTAAAGGTTGCAATAGCACGTTTCAGATAACTCTTTTTTCCCCTTTTTTATGGGGGGTGGGGAGTATAAATAAGGAAAACAAGCATCTAAGAGTGGTAGTCTTGAGATTAAAAACTTGTTTGTTCAAGAAAACAGAGAAAATAATACAAAACGAAAACATCTCCAGTAATTATTTCCACACTTTTAGCAGTCACCTATAAAGTACGGGATCCACATTTGTGACATTTAATCAGGTCAATATCAACCTTCAAATGCAAAACCAGTATAGTGATATAGTCATACGATGCATAATCTGAATTTGTATCATTTTTTCTATACCGAGCACAAGGAGAAACAAGATTTTTATAGCCAAGAGCGCCAACACAGTTCTAGCATGCAGAAAATAACACACAACACAGTAAGTACAATTGAAGAAGATTTAAGAAGTGATCAATATTTTTCCACATATGAATACCATACAACTTTCATGGAGGAACCATTGGAAGGAGGTGTCCCTAGCAGGTTTATGGTCCATATGGAAAGAGAGAAATAGGAGGATCTTTGAAGGGGAAGAACAGTCCACGGCACGGTTTAGGGACAATTCCCACTCAAGGCACTCATTAGCCTCACTTCAGGTTGCAAATAATATACAATCAACAATTGGGTTAGGGGTCGGGAAAGCATTGCATTCCCATAAGGGGGAACGTCACATCCCTCATATGCTACACTTTTTGTACAATATTTACCTCTTTTATATATATTATACTATCTAGTTTCTTTTGAATCTTTTCAAAACCCAAAAAATTAAAAATTAAAAATTAAAAAAGAAGAAGAAGAAGAAGATTTAAGAAGTGCCATCCTAACCATTGAAATTATACGAAAAGTTGTAACAATGAAAAAGTCTATGGTGAATAACTGACCATGTAGCCACTGCAAAGCTGACGAAGAAGAGGTCGTTAGAATAGTGAAAGTATAAAGAATTTCTCCCGCAAGGCATGTTCAGTATTATCAATGCCAATTATAGAGCAATATATGGTAGGTGCCATCTAAATGATACTTTTATATGTAGGATCTCCAAAAGAATTGATCATATGAGGTTTTGAGCATATTTAATGTTCATGCACACAACTTTGACCATTTGATT
>CM069601.1:35528789-35555937 GCA_035771175.1 Paratinospora sagittata | reverse complement strand
TGTTGCTTCCTATAAGAGGAACCAAATTCACAAATTAATAAAATAACATTCAATTAAATATTTAACCAAAAATTAAACAGTATAATAAGAGAATAACCATATTTACTTACATGTCCATTAAATACTATGTCTGCACCGTAAGCATATAGTAAGTCTTCCATCTCCACCTTCATACACTCTGCTTCTCTGTAATGGGCTTTGTAAGTGCTGTACCAAGGTGGGTGCCAAGTAGCTATTAGCCAAGGAGTTACTGCTCTGTTCACATTGGCTAAGTCTCTTTTAAGCCACTTGTATTGATCGCCTATTTTTGCAATAAATACATAAATAAAGTTAATATTTGCAGCTGAATCATGTATTTCTTTTTTAAGATGGTGTAGGCAAATGCAAGGCCAAGTTTTAGACAAGCTAATGCCAATTTAACAGAGCTGATCATGTATTGAAACAAAGATACAATGAAAATAATTTCTAAATCCTTTTATGCCCCTTAATTCATGATAATGACGGCACTGGCCACAACTATTGAAGGCTTTAGGTGAAGCATGATACGCCTTGCAACATTTAGGAGATGTTCATAACAATTTAAAAATATGCCATCCTCATTATTTATGGCATTTCCTGCAGCAGTAACAGCAACATCTAAAGCTGATACAATCAAAGGATAGCTTTTTGATGGGAGAAATAGCCTAAATTACCATTCTTACATATTTATCTACTTTAACATAAACATCTCTCTAGTTTTGTACTTCAATCCCTTAGTCCAACTTGCATAAGTAGTATTCAACCAAACCAGGCATATCTCACTAATGGCAGGTTGTCATGACCTCTAGATGAGACAATGATAATTAAGAAAAAGGCAGCCATGAATTTACCTGTTTTTTTGTAGTCAATATAGGCACCAAGCATGATGAAATGTATTCCCCCTGCATTAAAGGAATAATAGAATGTGGATGAAGATCCACTTTCTTCACTTGGGAAGGCAAATCGTGAGCTATAAGAGACAAATGTCTTGTGTTCAGCTTGTTCTTCAATCTCGTGATTTCCTTCTACCACCATTATTGGGACTGTTGACACCAAAGGCTGCATGAACCTGAAATCATACATCCACAACATTCATATACCAAGAAATATAGAAATATGAATAAGCTTTCCAGAATCCATACACCATTTCCTAATACCAAATGCTTAAAACGAAATGAAAAAGACCCACAAATTGAAGTATTTGAAAGTATCTTTTCACCTTCCCCAGAAATCCCAACGAGGCTGATAGGTCTCATGAATAGGAGTTTCTGGAAATGAGCAAGAATAGCAATTTGACCCAGTCCCATTTGTGAGGTACAGATTTGCATAAGTAACATCACCAACCAATAGGAGGAGATCAGGTCTGTTACTTTTCAAGTGAGTGATCGTACTTGTTGTATTGTATGTAAGCCCCAAATCTCCCACCACTGCAATTCTTTCTGGATAGCTTCTTGGACCTGGCATTGGCATGGTCTTAAAGAAATGGATATTACTCATGGCTGGTATAGAAGGATCTCCACACCGATAATAGTATAGGGTTCCGGGACTCAATCCTACATAGTAAAGGATGGTGAATATCCATAACTAACCAATTTTAGAAACAAGGTTAAGTTAATGATTTAAGATATATGAGAGAAAAACGAAGACTTCTATATTGTCTTTAATGCCTCTTTATAAGGAGTTTCCATAGTGGTTAAAAAACTATAAATTCAAGGAAGAAAACTGTTATAAACAAAAAAAAAGCAAAAAACACTGTGGCCAAAGCTAAATATGTTTTATATCAAAGTAGAAAACCCAAATTTATGAGGATATTCCCAGCTACTCCTAGAAACAGAAAAGAAATTCAAAATGAATAAAAGGACTGCAATTTTTCAGTAAAAACTGTAAAGGAGAGAAAGAAGAGCATGTTCTTTGTAAAATATATGCAAGTAAGTTATAAGGCCTCAAATGTTATAAGATCTCATGACTGTGATTATTAATACACAGATGCTTGCAACCATTCATCAAGTTCAATCACTGGCATAGGTGATGCATTTTTCGTCAAGACTTTCCTTAAATCCATTAACTGAGAAAGCAGATTACTAGAAAGGAAAAAACATTTGACTTCAGATCTGCACAGTTGAGAGATTGGCAAAATGATTTCTCATTTCTTTTTTTTGAGAATAAACAACACGGATATATTAATAATTAAAAAGCTGAGAAATACATAGAGGAGCACCAGAGGTACTCAAAATCCCACACAGAAAAGAAAATCAATTCAACACCCCACACCCAGGAAAAAACATAAAGAAATCACTTCAAACACTCCCCAATTTCTAATCCAACTATTGATAGGAAAGTCTCCAATTAATCTTAAAGGCTATTAACCTAACCATGAACTAGCTAAAATCATCACCTCATTCCAAACATCCTCCACTGTCCTAACACAACCATCAAAGATTCGCTGGTTACGTTCCAACCAAATCATCCAAATTGTTGCCAAAACGGCTGAATGCATAATCTTAACTTGCTTCCCATTAAGACCATTAATATGAGAGATCATCATGGCATCTTCAAACGAGACCGGGGTAGAGAAACAAATTCCAAGTCTAGATTGCCATTCATTCCAAATACGCACTGCAAAGGGACAGCTAAAGAACAAATGGCCTGAGTCGTCTATTAAAACACAAGGAACAACAATGAGGTTGCAAGCAAAAGTGTGGAAAGCGCCTTTGAAGCTCATCACCTATGCAAAGCTTGCTATGGGCCAAAATCCATCCATGCACTTTAACTTTTGACGGAACAAGAGCTTCCCAAATCAAGTTGAAAATAGGCAACAAAGGAATGGAAAGGTCATCAATTAAGAAATGGAACAAAGACTGACACGAATAATGGCCAGAGTGATGAAGGGCCCAATCAAAACGGTCATGACCCAAGGACAAGTGAGCTTGATGTAACATAGATAGCAAGTTATCATATTCAACCCTTTGGCCAACCGTAAGATGACAAGGATTGCATATATTCCAAAAACATGGTCCCCCCAAATCATTAGGAGTGGTGAAGTGATCAACGGTATGGTGAGGGAATGAAGATGCATGATAAAGTCTTGGGAAAAGGTTGGCAAGGGGGGAGTCAGTTAACCACCTATCCTCCCAAAATTTGAATATCCTGCCATCACCTAAGATGGGCTGAAAATGTGGGAACAAAATAAGAAGTAACGAAAGAATAAATTTCCAAGGACAATGGAAGGTAGAACGAGTGGTAGGGATAATCCTTCTGCTGAAATCAATATGCCCATACTTGCTAGTAATAACCTTTGCCCAAAAAGATTGTTCCATCTTGTAGAACCTCCACACCCACTTCGCACATAAAGCCTTATTCCTCTTCATGATGTTAACCACACCTAACCCACCTTTATTCCGCAATCTCTGAACCACGTCCCACTTGGTAAGGTGAGTCCCACTGCTCTTATACGCCCCTTTCCACAAGAAGGCTTTAATTTTTCTCTCAACAATCTTAGCCACAGTGACAGGAATTCGAAAAAGGGAGAGAAAGTATGTAGGAATTGCTGACAAAACGGAATTGATAAGAGCAGCACGCCCTCCCCTCGACAAGAAACCTCTCTTCCAACTGTCAAGCCTATGAGAGATCTTTGCAAACATCGGATATCAAAAATAGAGGCATCTAGGGTTCCCACCTAAAGGCAAACCGACATACTTGATAGGCCAAGAACCAATAGAACACCCAATTCGAGTAGCCATCCTAACCAACGCTCCTGGTTACAATTAATACCCACCAACTGACTTTTCACCAAGTTAACTTTGAGACCAGACAACATGCAGAAATGATTTCTCATTTCTCACGAACCAATAAACAACATGCAAGTGCTATTCAATGATTCATACAATTCAAAAAAGAGGAAATAGTTATTGATGAAATAATCAGTGGAATGATTGTGAAAGAAATTCAAAAGCAAATGTATAACTATTATTTAACAACACAGAAAATTTATTAGAAGATACCTGTGAGTCGAACATGATGTATGATTCCAGAAGTGTAATTCTGGAGGCCTTCAAAAGGATAGAGCTGACTGTAGACAAGAGAATGACCTTTGGCTTCATGAGATAATGGAAATCGCAACTTTCCAAATCGCACAACACTTGCAACAGTTTCAGGTTTTAATGGATTTATTTTGTCACCAATTTGGTATTCTCCTGCACATCCAGTCGAAAGAGGCCCACATGCTGAGCAAAGAATAGACATGACAAATTCTATGCTATGTAACATGGTCTCAACTACTAGTGAAGTCTAGTCACAAACAATACAAATGACATTGACTTGGTTTTGATTCAATGAGTGGTATTAGAGTCCAGGGAATTTTTTAATATATCAAAGAGATAAGCATATTTCTAACAAACTTAACCATAGATGAAACAGATTTTTTCTTTGGATCAAAAAAAGAACTCCTCACTGGAAGCAGAATCAAGAATTAACATAATCCTATTGTTTTTGGCATTCAAAAGACAGAGCTTCTGATTTTTAACATAATAAAAACTGGAAATGTTATCACAGATTAACACTTGAAGATGGTTTTGGGGCTCTGCAATTCGAGTTTGAATCAGCAAGCGCAACTAGGGATTCAGCTCTTAGCGAACTGATTGTCTGGAGCTAATCAAGGCTCCAAGAACTTGTGTAGCTGCTAATTCAACTCAATCAAAATTAATTTTAACAACTGAGTTAAATCGACTTAGAAGGCTTGAATTGGGGAGTGCATTTGTTAGCAAAACTAGTTCAAATTGACCTTGAAAGAGACAAACAACTAACTATACGACACCTTTTAACTTTTCTTGTCCTTTTTCTTTCTTTTCCTTTCAAATTCCTCCAATTTTAGCCGCTCCTCCTCCTCCTTTTTCAGATACATTAGATTTCAATTACTAAAAAAAAAAAAAGATTAATTACTAAAATTGTATCGGAACCTGGCATGATCCAATGATCTATAACCATCTAAAAAATTTTCTCTTTCATTTTCACATTTTCAACAACTATGCTTCCTAAATGAACACAATACACAAGGCGAAGAACAAGAAGAACAGATTAATCCAAAAGAGAGAGAGAGAGAGAGAGAGAGAGAGAGAGAGAGAGAGAGAGAGAGAGAGAGAGAGAGAGAGAGAGAGAAAGAGAACCTGTAATCCAAGAGATCCAAACGGAATGATAATCACAAGAAAGAGTAACAGAGATCTGCTCCGGCTGAAACCCCTCGACTTTCCTCCGAATCCTCGGATCCGTCTCCGGCAAATCCACCGCGTTTCCACGAAACCTTTGATCAAGAGGAACAGTCACCGGATCAAAAGGACCTTCCAGCGTCGTCGGAATCCTTCCGCCCTTAACCAACAAAACCTCAAACAACGACAATAAATATAAAAAGAAGAAGAAGAAATTAAAAGAAGCAGAGATTATTAAGCTCGACGACGCCATTGTTAGGGTTTTGGAAGAGCAGCGGTCGTTGGGAATGGGATACAGTTGTTGTTCTAAAATAAGAAGAAGAAAATGAGAGATGCAATTGGAAGAAAGGAATATTCTCTGTAATGTTCGCGGCGGTTATTGGCCGTTATCCGCTACCCTCCAAAATTCAATAATTAAAAAGTTGGTTATTTTGCCCTTGAAAAAGGTGGCAAATCTGTCGACTATTCCCATTTCATTTCCACACGCTTCGAAATAACACAAATGCCCATGGTTCGTAAGAGCCAAGTTGATGATTTTTTTTTTATTCTCTTAAAAAATAAATAATTTTTGGTTAAGGTCGGGTTTCGAGTTCAAGTTTAGACGTACTCTCATTTATCTATTTTTATTAGAAGGGTCAGTCTAAATACTTTTATCATGTCCGGATCCAAGATGATTAATCTCGTTCAAAGGAGGGGAAGTCACTTTCTAGATATCAAAAAATTGATAAAAAAAGAAAAAATAAATAAACAAATTATTATCATTATTTATTTATTTATTTTTAGGAAGAGTGTGTGAAGACAACGAGGAAAGATAATTGGGGCGACAAGAATGTACCATTAATCGGTTTGGCAAGGTGGTAAAAAGATAAATTTCATCTTACGATATCTCAAGTTTGAGTGTCAGAGGTAGATTTTTGTATCTACTGTGCGAATGGGATGGCAAGGCCTTTGTCCAAAGTAAAATTCTTATATCGTGGTCAGATACGAAAATATTCTTACACTATGAGCGAGATGTCATTATATCCTATTAATGATGTTCGTTCAAAATGAAACAATCTCTTTAATGCATTAGAAATAAAATTAATAAAATGATGATTAGGTTAATTTTTGGTATTATTTTAATCTTTTTATTAGATTTTAAAAAAAAAATAAGGATAGTATTTAGGCCTTGTTTGGTTTTTATTTCGATATATTTTTTTTGTATTTAAAAATTTAAAAATATTAAAAACTTATTTGATTCAAAAGATTTTAAAAATATTTTTTTATTTTTTATTAAAAAATAAATTATTTTTAAAAAATAATAAAAATTTATTTTTTTATTTCTTTATTTTTAAATTACATTCTTGTTTTCCCGTCCAGAACCAAATGCTTTTTTAGAATTTAGTGAAAATGTTATAACTAAAGCTTTGGAGGTTCTAAGTGCACGAGGGTGGAGGGTGGGTACTGGGTAGCACATGGGAAACGCGTGGCCGTTAAGGCTCTCACAATTAACACTGTTTCTGTTACAAATCATGCTGTCTGATGTGTGCAACTGCAGCCCGTCTTTCACATATGACCCACTGCAAAAATGTTCAGGTTTGTCTGGTAATCATGTCAAATCCCAGCTTTTTTAAAAATTAATGTTTTTGATATATATATATATATATATATATATTTTATGAAAAAAAAAGTGTAATGATAAAAGGGTAATGCCCCAAGAATATAATTTTTTAATACATATTTTTAAAATATTATAAATAAAAATGATTAAATTACCTTAAATCATATAATACCTCTCATTGATTGTGTGATACGAAATATTATAGCGTGATTCGAAATAATTCAACCACTCTCACTTATAATGTCAAAAAAATATAACAAAAAAATATTAACTAATCATTTTCCTTGATAAAATTATATTATAGCAGCATTTTATTATTGAAAAGAGATAGTTGCACAGTAAGGTGTAGTGTTTTAAACATAATGGTTTTTTTTTTTTTTTTTTCACGAGGTGCCCCAGTACCCTTCAAATGTTGGACTAGTCCCCGTACGAAATATGAGCTCATCATGTTTACCAACAAGTTGTTGGTTCAGTGGAAGTGGGTTGCTGGGTCTCAAAGTCGTTCTTGTATAAAAGTTTCAGGATTCGATACTTGGAGGCACCATCGTTGAGAGATGTCTATCATTTGTTTGGTGGTGGCAACAAGCTCCTGATTGAGAAGAAGTGGGCTTTATGACATCTTCTTGCCCAACTCACACAAATCTCCAAACAAGAAATGTCTCAAAGCAATCTGCCTTCCTTATAATATGTATCATCACAGCATTTTTACCATGGTAAAACAGATATAACAAGCAAGATTTTGGAAAAGATGAGAACCAAATAACCCAGTAAGATACCAAAAAAGTTTGATAAAAAAAGATGCCCAAAAGATGATTCATAGACAGCAACAATTCTAGAGGGGCTAGAAGCCTAGAACTGGTTCAGAGCTTTCAATATGTCAGATGGTAGTTGAAGCAAGCAATAATCATCAAAAACTAATATGTTGTTTTGTTTTTCCTACCAGGTTGAAAAGAATGCTTCATTTGAGAGAGCTTTGTTAGTTGATCTGAACAATTTGCTTGTGAAACCAAATGGGCATGTTCTTGCCATCAGAATATATTAAAAGCAATTACAGTATTAATGCATGATGAAGCATTCACCAAGAATGTAAAAATTGAACTTGCTTCATAAATGTCAAAAACTATACATAAACACTCTTCTTTCTACATTTACTTCATCTTTTTTTTATGAGAATAGGACTAATTCATTGCTGGAATAAAAAAAAAAAAGAACGAAAACAGTCCTATTAGAACCAGGAGCTCCCTAGAGGAATGTGGAAAAAGCAAAGCTACACATGTTAACCATAAGAGGAAGATGGAGCCATGGATCTCAAATGCTTGCAATTACTCAATTAGCTGTTAGTACGTATAGCAATTTAAGACTATACAAGATACCTACATTCTCTTCACCATTCTTTTCACATTAAATATAGAAACTCTTGCAGTTTAACACTTTCATTCTCTTTGAATTATTCACGATTACAAATTAGAATGTCCATCTTCTTTGTGACGAGCATCTCCTTTTGTTGATCACTATACACCACCTATTAAATTTACAAGTACAATAGCTGTACAAGAATGCCAAAGCTTCATATAGGGTACAGAAGATTTTGTAATTTGGCTTTGTTTCATAGTGTGTTTCTAATTCTTATCATTCTCATTCTTCAACTTATGCTTATTTTTTGGCCTTGTACTTTGATGAAATGAAGAGTTAGGATATGTTCAAATCCTTTCACACTACCTTGAGACATCATTTTTCACACCCTCCTCTACTAGAAACTTACCCTGAAAGAAAAGGCTTTCAGAATGGTGCTTTTAGCAATATGTGCTACATATAACCAAAGACTCACCCTATTTTATCAAACACTAGGAATCTCAACTATATTCCAAGGTTTCACTTAATGTAGCAGCTCTTATTTGTTTGTTGTCCTCAAGATATCCTCATCTTAGTTATGCTCATTCTTTGTCTTTCTATTCATGATATCTCTCACTGCCCCACTTTTTGCTCCTCAAATGTTTGGAGCTTTGAAACATCTTATTGTTTTACATAACTGGTAAAATCTTTTCAAATCCAATAACTTCCTAAATAAATTGATCCTTATTTTATTCCTAGAATAAGATGCAGAACCATAATCTAGATAAATCATGTAATTCTGCTTTAAGAACATAGAGTTCTTACTTGCCAAAACTATGCAGGATGGATGACATCTACTATAGGGATCATGTCATTGGTGACAAAAGAAAATTACTCTCTTTTTGTCTAATGGTTCTTCTTTTCTTGTTTAAAGTTCAACGATCAAGTGGTGTCCCAAGCTAGCTTGCACAAAACGAACTAATCCACTCCCTTAGACCTGCCAAAGAATATGAGGTATCAACCACATGGTTTTTCTCATAAGACTAAACCACTATTCAACAAAGCCGAACCTTTAGGGCCTAATGTGATTGATCTCTTTCTATAGTAATATCAAGAGAGGTTAACAAAAACATTCTTTTTTTTTTTTTGAGTAAATACAGTGGTCCCGGTGCCACTGTACCCACCCGAGGGGTATCCATGGGCCCCCTAGGCTTGGGACAAAGCTCATGACTACAAGCCATTTTGTATTAAAAAAATGCTCCAACTCCACTAAATGTCAAGAAAGGCAAACATATCATAGATAAACTTCAAATGCAATGGAACACCAAATAATGATGCTACAAGCCATTATTGTCGGAATCATGAATGGGAAATGAGTTATTTCAAGGCTTGATGAGTCGAATCGGGATTTAGATCGATGAATCATAAGATTCACAATACAAATGTGAATTGCATTTTTGTATATATTAAGTACCCGTAGAGATATAAAGACATTTGTGTTTTTTAGCTTAGTAATGATTTGAATTGATTTACTACGATTCAACAAGCAATTCGATTTGATTCACCAAAAATTCAAACCAATTCACTTACGATTCACAAGTATAGCGGTTCATGAATCTAATTCGAATCGTTTTGAGGTGAATCGAATTGTGAATTGTAAAATTCATCGATTCAAACTCGTGCTTCTTGACGGCTATGCTAAAAATATATCCTCCACATTTACATGTCCAATATTTGAAAGGGAAGGTATTAAAAGAAGCCTACATTCATGGCCTTTGATGGGAATTTATATCTCTTCCTAAATCATAACAGTAGATAAAATTTTAGACCTAATAATTAATTGATAGCACATGCTAGATCAATTTCAAAGCTATAGCATCTAAAATCCCCTTCCCTTACTTTGGATGTGTTATTCATAGCAACAAGGGCATTGACTTCAAGAAGATAAACCATTGCAGACTTGCAGTAAACAATTTATAAGACCCGTATCTTAATATTTTACGTGGATTTTTTATACCTTATTTGTTAGGGAGAAGTTTGAATTGTAAAGAAAAATATAAAAGATAAAACACAATATTAATTAAACTGACACTTATATTATTAAGCAAAAACCAAAAATATAAAGCAACAAAATATGTTGTGCTTTTGTGAGACAAATGCTGAATTCAGTGTGAATGTTTCATGTCTACCTAAAATGAGATCGTTTTAAAAGCAAAAAAGATTTACCAGACAAGCAAACCCTCTATTCATTTTCATGGCAGTCAATTGTAATGTTCCATCAAGTTGTGGAAGGAATCATATCTTGGAAGACTTCAAGGTGGCTGGTTGGATTGGAAGATTTCAATATTGCATTAATTGAAAGAGGCAATAGAAAGGTATTGAGATCATATTGGAAAGTGGATAAGTATTTCGTATTAGTGCTTTGCCTAGTGATCCTTAATCTTGTTGAAGACCTTTTATCTTTTCGTGGAAAACATTGGAGGCTACCTTCGACACTTCAACATTATCTTCAGCTTAAGCATTTTATGGGGCAAAACAATCTTTGTTATGAGTAGGTGAAAAATTTAGAGATCTATGCCACTTCCAAAACATCAAGACATTGATAAAAGACACATAATTGAAAATTGATATACTCTGCACATTAAAGATATATGTTGAAAATCATGTACTACATGAGGACAACAACAGGTAGTAGGAGGATCTCTGGGACATCAAGATCCTCACCCTAATCCTAGATCAAAGTTGTCGATTGTAAAAACATCAGCTGAATGCACTTGGAAACATAACACATTATGTGTTAATTGATTCCAAGAAAAAAAACACCCCTACCATGAAAACACAATGTCAAGTTCTGTACCGTGTGGCTTCATCAAAACCATGCAAAAGAACCTTCACTATCCACAGATAAAGAGAAGAGCCACAAGAAAAGCAACAAAAAGAAACTTATCTATTCAACCTTTCGTTCTCATGATTGTAATACTCCCTTTGCCTCCTTCAGTGCGAATCTTGGTTTTAACAACCACGGGCTTCCCGGAAAAAGCTGAAGTTGGGTAAGAAGCACTAGCATCATCCTCCTTATCATGCTTTGATATTGATGGTGGCGGAGTACGGATCCGCTGGTTTATGTCTTTAAGAGTTACATCACCATGGACTGCACAGGGTTTGATAAGGGCAAAGGGATAGGCAACAGAAGAAGACATCTTTGTAGGAGTCCTCATGTAAGATTTCCTGCCTAAGAATTTCATAAAAGCAATTTGAAAATGATATATTCAAAGTTTAAACATCACAAACTTGCATAACAAAGACTGAAAAAAAGTAAATACCTTTGAAAAAGACTCTTTGAGGAGGTGGAGTAACGCATTGTTGCACCATATCAGTTTCCATTTCAGGTGGAATGTTGCAAAACTCTAGGAAAAAAAAGTCCATGTTAAAGATTCAATTTGAACAGAAACTAAAAGAGACACAAGAATGGTCATTGTTATAAAATAACGTGTCTACATATATTCACACACCTGAAATATCAATTTGATCATCGGAAACCGCAGAAATATTCCTGCAGGCATTTACATCAATAAAATCCATTGAAGCACACAGAACAACTAAATTTTAATGCTCAAGTAGAATAGAGTGAATGCATACACATTATCAGAGTTGAAATGCATCTCGCCACCGTTAAAGCAATTGGAAACCCATGCCTCAGATAACTTATCCAAGCCCTCATTACCAGATCTATCTCCTAACATAAAAATAAACAATTAAAAACAATCCTCACAAGGTGATTAAACGGGTATTCAACGAAATAGACAAATTCTGAAAGTAACAAACCAGAAAATTCTGAATCCCACTGTAAATTGTCAGGCAAAGTTTCTTCCATCAAGTCTTCCCTGTGCTGGATACATTTTTTCCAAAATATTAATCAATATTTAAGAAAATAGAAATCAAATAATGTGTTACAAATGATATTTGATCCCTGCTTAAATAACATTATCCTTACTGACCTTTAGTTTTACAAATGCCGATGGAGCCTGTTCATCGCATAGAAGAGCATCAGTAGTACGAGTATTGAACTGTAGCATCCGCCTCCTCTTTACTTGCGAAGAAGACTCTTTATACTCTTCTGTTTCCTTGTTCATGCTTTCTGAAATCCACTTTTCAAGTTAAAAAAAAAAGGGTGTATAGTGCAATTTACTGAAATCAATGAAAACCTAATGTTGAAAAGAGAGAATACACGCACTTCCATCATCGGAGACACCATAAGCTAAATCCCCACAAGCTTTAACTGGGGTAGTTTCATAAAACATATAAGACAAGTCTTCTTCATTCTGTTCTATTCCATCCCACAAACTCTGAGAGATATCTGTTCCATATAACAAAATGCCAATTTCATGTAAAAAATCTTCATTCAAGTTTAATGGGCATTATACTAAAAGGGAAGACATAGATAAAGACTTACCAACATGGGAATCCCTTTGGAGATAATAATCTTCGCCTTGCCATCCCCACTGCTCACTAAGATTGAGAAAAACAAGTTCATTCCAAATCATTATACTGGAGTAGGAGATAAGTTGGGAAGTTGAAATTAACACAGGTATAAGTATAGGTGGATCAATTCAGTTAGTGAATTAAGTTCATTCCAAAGTGATAAAACTTGAAGAGGGATCAGATAATTTGAGTCCCAATGATTCTATGGGCACTTTTGTGAACAGTTTGTGAATTTACAAGAAATAGTGAGCAAAAAACAAAGCTACAATAGAATAAAAAGAATATTAACTCCAAAGGAATAATGTGAAGGAACTGCATTCCTCAAGATAACAACAAAAGGCCAAATGGGTCTCCCAAAAGCCCAAATATGAACAGAAACAGAAGCAGATCTAGCTTTGTAGAATAAAACAGGAAATCAATCACACAGCAGATACTAGCTTGTAGAAAAAAAAAGGGAGAATTAGTTCCAAAAAATCAAAATGTCTAATTAGCCATTTGGATCCAAAAGCATGCAAGAGATAAAGGGGGTTAAAGAAAAGAAAAAGGCTTTATACAATTGAAAATATCGATTTCTTCAATGAAAATTAGATAATCCAGCAACTGATTAACTGAATCGAAAGGAGTAAAACCTCATCCTCATTTCCTCTCATAAGAAGTTGCAAACTTAAGCAAACTAAACTATAAAAGTCAAAAATAAACAAAACCCATCAAACAGAAGCAGCATTTCAAACACGAAAGACCATCAAAGTCCACATTTCTACCAAACCCAGAAATACCAAAAATCATTCACAGACCCAAAAAGAAGTCATTTTCAGAGCGACCCATCAATTAAAATCAAAAGTAAAAGAGACCCAGAACAGCCAGTAAGTAGTTCTAAACTCACTTATGATCCTTTTGGCAATCCATGGAAGTCTCTGCAACACAAGTGATAAGAACGAGGAACAAAAGTATTGGGTCTTGAAGAACCAAAAAAAAATAAAGAAACTCAATCAATCTCCACCATTAAAACTAGCCGTTACAGAACTGATTAGAAATGTTTTTATGCCGCAGTGTTTTTGGCTTGAGAAATGTGCAGTGGATGAAGCACACACACCATCACCAACACTAGTACACTACCATCTTCTTCTCTCTTTCTCTCTCTAGCTTCTTTTTTTTTTCTTCTTTGCTCTCTTCTGCTACTTACTCTTTCTCTCTCTAGATTTATAAATATCGGCAAGTGAGGAGTGCCCAAAGCCAAAAAACCCGTTTTTAATGGGATTATTTTTAATCTGCAACTAATCATAAAACAAATTGTAATAATAAATAGAAAATGGCATGAAAAGTAGTTTAATTGTTTTACCCGGGGTAGAAATGGAAAAGGAGAAATAATTGTAATAATTTTTAAAGTAAAAGACCCAATTTACCCTTTACTTGTTTAGAATTGAAAATTGAGATTATGGGTATTTCATGGAATATGATAAAATTCCTAGAGAAATTATAATGTGTATTTTCTAGATTTGGCGCTGCAGTTGCTCAAAATTACAGTAGAACCACTTGCTTTTCTCGGAGACAATTGAACATGTGTTATGCATGCATTTAGAGATATGATTTTTGGCACTAGATTTTCTCTGTTATTTAGGGAAGCAACCAAAATATATTTTTTTTTATTTCAAAATATTATATGGTATGTCTTTTATTTATATTTTATGGTAAGGAAATTAAGAAATAAGATACCTTTTGTACAAAAAAAAAAAAAAAAGAGAACAATAATTCAAATAGAGATATCTACATCCAAAAATCTAAAAATATTTTTTTAAGATTTTATTTAAAATAATATATTTTCTAAAAACGATAAGAAATCATTATCTAAATTTTTACTTAAATTGTTCCTCCATTTTTATTTTTATTTTGAAAAATATGTAATATAAAGGCTAACATTAATAAAAAATATTTTAAAAAAAGCTCAACAAAGTACTCCAATTTTTTTTTATTATAATACAATACACAATGTATGTGTGTATGTATATTTATATATATCGTGATGTACTATTGAGAATTTTTTTTATTTTTTATTATTATTGGTTTTTTCGGTATATGAGATGTGTCCTTTTTTTTTTCTTTGAGCGAAACTAATCTTTTCGAACTTAGGTATTACAGAAACGTTTTGGTTGACCCTTCCAACATGGGCCAAGTAGAAAAAATATTTTCGTACCAAGGAGAAAAAAATTTGAATTTTTATCACCTTATTATATTTATAAGTCTCAATGTATATTTAGATTACATATACACATTATAAATTAAAAAAGAATATGACCTTAAATAGAAAATAGAATGGTGATGTAGTAATGGCATTAGGTGGCAATGCAATAACTAAGAAAAATATAGGGCACCCCCAAGAGCCAATTGGATTGGCAGTACCATTGCTCTTGTCCTTTTCTTTGTCATTGCTTTTTGTAAGTATACCCACATTTTTGTGACCCATTGGCTTTCTAGTACAAAACCCTTTTGTTTTTCCATTTATTTATTTAATAGAAGGGTCTCTATATCTAGAAATTTCAGTAATTGTGTCTTTGCAAATTTGCATGTAATTTTTTGAAAATTTCCCTTGTTTCCTTCATTATATTTCCATATTGCACCTTCCAATTCCATTCTCTTGTGTTTTATTCTTGTGCTAGATTATTTGGAATATATATATATATATTTAAGTCTATGTTCCTTAAATGTCGTTGGTTCTAGATATATTAGTCTCAATGGTGCATATATATATATATATATATGCTAATTCAGGAGACATCACTTGAATTACTAAAAATATATAAATAGTTGCTAATTATCCTTTAATAGCTTCTGAAAGCTCTATTTAGTAAATATTTTTTTATAAAAGAAAATCATACCTCATCTATATTGTTTGTAAAGTCAATACTTCTTAACGACAGTGTGTTATTTTTATCATAATTTCAATAATATAATTCTTTAATCTATTAGAACTTTAAATTCTAATTCATATTATAAATAATTTTTGGAATGACCAAGTCTAACTAACTCACATTTTCAGTTTTGACCTTTCAGCTGCACATACAACCGATGAGACTTAATTTTTTACACGCTTTTAAAATTAAAATAAAATAAATATAAATTATAAAATATAACTGTCAATGACGTACTACGCACATGCACGTTCACTAGTATTAAAAATATATAAATAAAAAGATTTATAACCAATTAATAGTAGCACGGTTGGTTGAAGAACCGAATATAAGTGGGGTTAAGGTCCAAGTCTCAAATTCGAGCTTGGGCGTGCCACCGTTTATTCCTTCCTTATTGGAAGGGTCAACATAAAGAGTAGATCTGCTTGTTAGTCGGCTAGTTGAGATTTGAGTTTTGACAGACTTACTGAACCCTGAGACAAATTATGTCGAATTCGGCTAACACTAGCATCGGTGACAACAATCCTGTGGCTACTTATTTTTTATTTTTTATTTTTATCGGCTCCTTATTGGGATTAATGAGTTCTTTTACTATTCATTGGTGTAAGGATTAATGGCTTGATATCCCTATTCATTGGTGTATGTAAAACACGATTGGCATTTATGGCAATGATCTTATAGTTATTTATTAGTGTATATCAAACATATTAAATACAATAAACACTCACATCTGTGAAAGTGATCCTGTGACTACTCATTGGTGCGGGGATTTATGAGGACTTAGTGGGCTATGTTTGATCCTGAGCTTAATGGCTTATTGTTTCTATATCTCAAAAAATATATATATATATGTATGAAAAAAGAAAATATAATTATGAAAAGTGAAAAGGATGGGATTGGTGAAGGAGGTGGCCACATAAAGCCGGCAGGTTGGAAGGAGTGTGGGGCCCACGTTGGGAGCTGTTTAGTATAAACGTGGTCCTCCGCTTTTAAGGCGGGGGGCGTGCCAATAACGCTTCCCCAAAAGCCGCCACGTTGCACACACACACACCGCTTTTTTCTTTTTTTTTCTACTTTCGCTTTTCCCCTTACTCGGTTTTCCGAAGACCGGGTCCAACATCCAGAATTCACGTGCATTACATGCCCAAAGCACGTGCACCTTCCATGACTCTATTATCTTATATATATATATATATATAAACACATTTACTATTTAGAAACAGAAGAGCCCCACATCCACACTATAAAAATAAATTAAAAATGGAGGATACATCACTTAAGAATAATATTTTGGTCGTGGTTGACAAATTTACTTATTTAATTAGTGTGCTAAATTTGAATTTGAGGATCTTCTTATATATTTTGTTTATTTGATCCAAACATTGGCCAAAATTATATGTTATTTCTATTTGTTCGAGTTCTTTATTGAAGTTTCAGTATCTCCTCTTATTTTAGGATAAGTAGTTGACTCATATAGTTAGAGGTATTATTCGTCTTTTTTTTATGTTATTGCTCTTACTTCACTTTGTCTCCATTTCATCACTCTTTTTTTTTTTTTTGAAATTTAGTTTTTCGGGCCAATTTATCCACACCTAACTAATTCTAGAGGTACAAGTCTCTAGCCTGTAAATAGGACAATCCTTGAAACCCTAGAAAAAAATTCTTATTTGGACTGAGACTTCATATAAGTGTTAACTCGGAAGAAAACATAGTTAATGTGGAACTAAATGTGAGTATACGTCGGGCCTCAACCACCCCATCGTCCATAGGATAATCGAGACCCTACACTAAACCTTTGTAGTTTAACGCATCAATTCATATCTTGCTACTATTGCCTTGATTTATACATCATGCCAAGAAAACCAAGATATAGCTTACATGAAAAAAAAATAGGGGCAAGTACCCCTTCTTGTGGTAGATGTTAACTATTTATTTTATTACTTAATCAAAGGAATATCAAACTCTGAAAAGTTGAGTTTACTCTCTGTAAAATAACCAAATCATCATTAACCAAGCAATGAACTAATTTACCAACTTCAAAATAATTCCACAACCATGTTGGAAACTTTAATTTATAATATTAAGTCGTGCACCCTTGTGCAAACCATTTGTAACTCAAGTGACAAAATAATAAATCATCTCCCCTCCCTACCACGCCATTTATAAGATTAAGAGTTCAAGTCTTCCTAGTTATATTACAGAAAGTTCTAAGACTAGCGGTATAACCATGTTGAGATCCCACGGTGTGCATGGGATCTCAACACTAATCCATAGCTATACCGCTAGTCTTAGAACTAATCCAATCCTTTTATTATATTCAAATTATAAAACTACACTCTTTTAAAAAAAAAAATTCACAATATATTTCGATGTATACATTTATATATTTTCATGTATACATTTATATAAAACATGTATGCATTTGAATAAATATTATAAATACCCATGCACAATTCAATATATCATACATATAATGAATTATACCATGATCATGAATTTCATTTAAAAACATGCATTCTCCACCTTCATAATCACTCTGAGACAAATCTACTTATCTTTCCCTTTTTAGCGCATCATAAGGGATTGATTAGGACATATTTTCTTACTCGCCCAAACCGTTAACCCTTCCGTTCTTTATGGGAAAGTCCATACCATGGGACACTACCAAGGTCGAACCCGTATCATCATTCCCGAAGAACTAGTAATAAAGAGCATTCAGTCCAAAATGCCCAAAGCATGCTCAATGTCTAAAATCATTTCATGAATACAAATATGTCACATGAAAACTTATTTACCATGATCATAAACATTATGCACATATATCATAAAAAATGCATATCATTCAACAAACAAATTTTCATATATAGAATGTTATACATGGAAAACCAAGGTGAGAAATACTCACAAATATAAAAATCTGTCTAAGTCCACAAGTACCCAAACACTTAGCCAAATCACCAATCTTAACGACACAAACACCACCCTTGTGTGCTTTCCAAAACCCAATTCATATCAATACTCTGCAAATTCACCATTTTAACACACTTAAACACACATTCCAGCACATGAATTTCATTTAATTGATATCAATTCAACCCAACTAAGTGCTTAAATTATGAATTTTAGACGTTTTGATACTAAGATCATGATTTTTGGATATTGATTGATATTTTTAGTATGCGATTGAATGATTTCAGTAAATAGGTTGGAGTTGGAGACTTGTAGAAATAAGGGTAAAAAACTTATTTCTACTGCCTTTCATTGTAAAAATATTTTAGAGGGTGGTAGAAATTATTTAGACCGATCATCATGTGTCTGGGAGGCTCAAATATAATTATGGGTCTAAATTAAAAAGCTAGAGTTAAAATTCTAATGTTATATGAGCTGGAAATTTAGCTAAGTGCTTAAATTAAAGAATTTCCAGATTTTTGCAAATAAATAGTAAAGAGATTAGGGAAATTAAGTTCGGAACATGAGAAATTAACTTAATTGGTGATTTCTACTGTTTCTAGCATAGTATTGATTGTCATTGAGTTAAAATGAAAAATTGGTAAATTTCATATAGTTGAAATGATAGAAATATGGGGGGCTTTTCATGTGAAACTACAATAAGTTGAATATGAGAATAAAATGAGATGTTGGGCAATTATATTGATATGAAAATGATAATATTTACAAGATTTGATAGAGTTGTGCAGTGAATTGGAATTGTGGGGAATAGTCTGGCAAAATTGGTTGTGAATAAAATTTCAACCTTATTTCATCATTTATGTCGTCTTATATATATTGAATTGTTTTGCTCATGTATGTTTTATTTGAAATTGCATGATGTGGACATGGATGAAAACCCTTTATTTGTTATTGGTTTGGTTTATTTTGGGAAAGATGATTTTTGGACATTCACCTAGTAGGATGAAAATTCCCTACAAGGAAATAATCAGATCTCTTATTCCAATAAACCTACTAGTTATGAATTAAAGGTGTGTTTTAATATCGTCTATTAGTTGAAGATAAGTCATCATTTATTGTTCTGCTGCAGAGTCTTTTTATGATCAGTATTGAGTCTATGCCTTGGAGGAGATCGGGCTAGCCTTTTAACAAAGTCGTGGAATACTTACGTTGGATCATTGAATGAACTTTATTATTTACTGCCATTGACGGAAGTATTCAAGTTGTATGAGATGATATGTGACCTCAAGTTGAGAAATCAACTTGAAAGTGCTTTACCATTGGTTGTATGTATAATATAGCCTTGGGACACTTGTCATAATGCTTGAATAAAGATGCATCATAGATTTTAAATTGCATTTATATATATGCACTGTGATTATGACATGCATATGAAATTGCATCTGTTCCTTACATGACATTGAACATGCATACATGAATTTTAGATAAATGGATGATGGTATGTTTGAATATTCACTGGGCACCGTTAGCTCATTCTATTCCCTAATTTTTCAGGTCCTTCAGGTGCAGATAAGGACAAGGGAATAGCTTATCAGTGAGAAAGTAGTGCCTTGCAAGAGGAGTTTTATTTTGATGTAGGTTTGATGAGATAGTTGTAGCCATGTATTTTGGTATTTTAGTTATGTAAATATATGTATATAACACCCCACATATAGAAACTAAATTAAATGGATGTACATGATAGTCAGATGATAAATGGATATTGTTATATGTGGTTTAGTTTGGATTTTGATGGATGTGGATTTATATATGTGTGTGTGTGTGTGTGTGTTGGATGGTTTATCAGGGGGAATGGATTTGTATTAGATGTCCAGTTTACAAGGGAGACTCAGTCCGAGTCTCGGTTGAGGCTTAATAGGAATTTAATGGTTCTATGAGTGATAGGATGGTTAGATTTATGTGCTGGTCAGGATGCCTTGGGGGATTGTGAAAGGGGTCCTGACAAAGTCTATCTACCAAATGTCCAGATATAAATGATAAAGTAGAATCAGAATCAATCAATACATGCATCATTAATCACAGATAGAAATCATACCCTTTATCAGATTCTTCCGAGCACCAGGATCTGGTTCAGTCACTGCCTTAGCTTGCTCCCTTGTACCAGATGTTACAGATATAGCTAGAGCAGAAGATTACTTTGGCATAGAACACTGATTAGCCTTGTGGCCTTTCTTACCATATCTGAAGCAAGTAATGACGGGTCTTGGAATTGAAGATGCAGTTTGTGACTCACTCTGTGATCTAGCTGGAGTCTGATCTCCCTTATTGTATACTGTTGGAGCAGATGCCACAGGAATAGGAGCAACAAAGAGAATCAGCCCCAGAAAATCCACCACTAGTTTTAGACATCTTGCTATCATCCGAAAATTTCTTATTCCACTTCTTCTTTTTATTTCCCGAAGATGGAGAAGATGAATCAGAAGGAAATACAGGTACTGACAGAATAGTCGTCGTCGTAGTTCTCACTGCAACCTCATCTCAAAATCCATGGCCTGCTTCAAGGCCTGATCATAGGTCGACACACCAGCAAATGCTAAACCCCTGTCATATCTGATCCCAAAAACCATCTCGAAGTCTCGCCATCCTTAACTCATCAGTTGGAACTAACTCTGGAACAAAAAGTGAGAGTCTATTAAATTAATGCTCGTACTCTCGAACTGATCTACTACCCTGAGTCAACTGAATAAACTCATTACGCCTCTGTCAACATCTGACCGCGGGTAGTAAGTAGCATAAAACAACTCCTTAAACTTTGTCCAGGACTTGATCTCACTAGGAGATCTCCGAATAGTTTCCCACCATCTATCGGCCCCATCAGCCAACTTAAACCTAACCAGACGAACTCTATCTTTGTCTAGAGCTTGCATGTCGTCAAAGATAACCTCAACGCGCTGAATCCAACTCTCAGCATCCTCAAGCGTTAAACTACCTGAAAATGTTCGAGGTTCCCGCATTTTGAAAGCTTTCATCACTTTCTCATACCTTCTTTTATCCTCAATGTCCTCACTGGACTCAGGAGTCGGTACTCTAACTTCAGCAGGAGGAGTAACAGCCATGACACCAACACTACTAGTGCCCACACCCTGTACAGCAGATGCATCAACACGTGGTCTGTTTTGTTACAACTTAGTAATCATCTCAAGAAGTTGAGCATTCTGCTATTGCTGGATAACAAACATTTCCTTCAACCTCTTAAGTCTATCATGATCGCCAGGGTCCATTGCTAACCCTGATTTTGCCCTTCTTCAGAAAATTGAAATTTCAATGGCAAAATGAAATGCATCAAGCAGGGTAGTATACAATGGATAACATTAATCATAATCTTACTACCCATACGATACCCATATAATCAAATATAACATTATAAGGTTTTTTTCTTTCTTAAAGTTTTTTATAACCTAAACATAGGTATTTTAAACTTGCTCTGATACCAACATTGATAAATTTAAATGCATCAATGAAATATATGATACATGTTTCCAAACTAAGCATTTGTTGAATTAAGCATTTGCAAACACCTTGCAAGTAATATGTCATATGTGTATCGCTCATATGCATCCACTTTGCAAGTGAAATGAGACATATGTCTTGGCCATTGCAGCCACTTGTGAAGGGAATGAACATGTGGAAGTGGTCTTGACTTGCTGGCAATATCAAATAACTTGCTAGATTAAGAAATTGAAGTGAAAACGTTGAGAATTAGAGAAAGTTGCTAAAACGTTCAAGAAGAAGAGAGAAAGAGTGAAGAAAAAAAAAACCTATTTGCAGTATTTTACATCAAGTATTAGATTTCCTTAATCCATGGTTGGATCGAGCCAAAAATTTTACAAATTGTCCATCTTTAATATAGTTTCTTCTTCAACGGTAAAAAATAGATCATAAAATTCTATCAAAATTCTTACTCCTTAGATTCAAAAGGTTTTTACATCCTATCAGGCTTAAGATTATTTGCCTAATGTATTAAAATATTAGTTTCAATTTGATTTGATTAATTTGGCTGGATCTCAATTTTCTTTCTTCATTTTATAGGTATGACTACCCTAAAAGAAGAAGGGGGTAATACAACCTAACAAAATATATATTTATTTATATTATTTATAAAGCCAATACCTTTTAGCGAAGGAAGGTGTGCCACTTTTACTAAAATTATCAAAATTATTCATCATTTATCAATATTCAACTAAAAATTACATTTTAGCTTAAAAAAAAAGGTATTTATGTAAAAAGCCATATCAAATTTGAAGCTTCTTAAAAAGTTCGCCATGTTTCCCAACATCCCCCATATAACTTATAACCCTGTCTAATATATTAGTAGGAGGCATAAGTCTCACTTAAACTCTCTACCTAAAGGTTGAGGGCGTTTGCCCCTTTACCACTGAACCAACTCACTTTAATCCTAGTAAATAGTTAATAGTTCCCAATATATTACATGGTTGTAAAATACTTATGTAGCTTGATAAATAATCATTATAAATTATAAACCATAAGGTGTTCTTTTATATGTAATTTCCATTTTATACATCCCTAATGTAATCACATGTTGGAGGGTATTCATCCTACAATTAATTTGATACCAGAACATCATCAAGATCCTCCTAGTGTGGTGGAATCTGGGCATGCTCATGTTATTGGTAGGCAGGAACTTGGTGGAACAAAAGCTAATCTGGTGGGGGTGCATAACGAAGCTCCTAGTGACAAGGATGAATCGCTTGGGAGGATGGATATTGTTGATGGAGGGTTCTCCTCTTAAAGCCGTGCTTGTCAATTTTTTGGTCTTCGGTAGGGGTGGGTAGCCTATTTTATCTTGTTCTTATGGATTTTATGATCTGGAATTGTCAAGGGGCGGCTTCGAAGGAGTTTCACCGTTCCCTGAAAGACCTGCTTAAGATGCATAAACCAGGCATATTGGGGTTGTTAGAGCCCAAAGTGAGTGGATCTCAGGCAGATTTTCTCTGTAAAAAGCTGGGTTTTGATGAATGGGTCCGGGTAGAATCATTGGGTTTCAGTGGTGGTATTTGGGTGTTCTGGCATAGTTCTTGTCAAATAAATATTATTGCTACCCATCCCCAGTTTATCCATATGAGGGTTCGGGATAGTAGTATGCATCAGTGGTTGTTATCTGTTGTTTATGGTAGTCCTACAGCCAGTTTGAAGAAGCTATTATGGAGGGATCTTAATAAGAATGTTTTTGATATGAGTGAGCCTTGATTATTGCGGGTGATTTTAATGCGGTGGTATGTTCCGAAGAAGTTAGTAGTGGGAATGCTGTGGCTCATCATGGCAGCTCTGGTTTTGGGGATTGGATTTTTAATCATGATTTGCTGGACATGGGATTTTCCGGACAAGCCTATACTTGGAGTAGGGGTATAGGGGATCAGTTTAAGGGAGCTCGCCTGGATAGAGTTTTATGTAATTTAGCTTGGAGGCATATGTTTGAGGACGCTAGAGTGATTCACCTCCCTAAACATCACTCCGACCATGTTCCTATCTTGGTTCGTTTAAAGGGTTCAAGTGCCACTGTGAGGCCAACGCAGTTTAAATTTCAGGCAGCTTGGCTGACTCATCCGGGATTTTACAATGTCATCAAGGAGAATTGGAGTCGTGACCGATCTTTGGATACAAATAATCGGCATATAGCCTCGGTTCTTACTTCATGGAATAGTACCGAGTTTGGGAGTATTTCTAGGAGGAAGAAGAGGCTCTGGGCGAGACTTGCAGGCATTCAACGTGTCTTATCTAAACACCCTACACACCATATTCATCTTTTGGAGTCTAAGCTTAAAAGGGAGCTGGACCTTGTTCTGTATCAAGAGGAACTTTCGTGGTTTCAGAAATCTAGAGCCGACTGGATCCTTTCGGGTGACCGCAATACCAAGTTCTATCACGCTATTACAGTTATTCGTCGGAGTAGGAATGTCACTGAGAGGTTAAAAGGTGCAGATGGAAATTGGGTTTCAGATTCAGCTCAGTTAAAGCATCTAATTCAAGATTTTTATACCAGGTTATTTTCAAAAGAACCTTGCGGGGATATATCTGATTTTCCTAAAGGGGGTTTTCCAATTCTAAATGGTGCTGTCATGGCAAGGATTCATCAGCCCTTTGAGATTGAAGAGATTCGTCAGGCTTTATTTGATATGGCTCCCTTCAAAGCGCCAGTCCCGGATGGTATTCATGCAGGTTTTTATCAACGCCTCTGGCCTACAGTGGGGCCTTCTGTCTACAAGTTTGTTCAAGACTTTTGGGTGTCAGGAAAGCTTTCAGATGGGATCAATGATACTTTGTTGGTATTAGTACCGAAGGTTCAGCATCTTGAATTTTTGTCCCAGCTTAGACCTATAAGTCTCTGCAACGTGGGCTATAAACTGATTACAAAAGCTATGACAAATAGGCTAAAGATGATCCTCCCTAGTCTTGTTTCTCCCAACCAAAGCAGCTTTGTTCCTGGTCGCCAAATTACAGATAATGTCATTGTGTATCAAGAAGTCCTTCATTCAATGAAAACTAAGAAGAGTGGTGTTTCTCATATGGCAATTAAGATTGATCTTGAAAAGGCCTATGATCGATTATCTTGGGATTTTATTGAAGACTCGTTGAAGGAGATTGGTCTTGGTGAGGGGTGGATCCGAAACGTGATGCATTGTGTCTCTTCCTCTAGGATGTCGATTGTCTGGAATGGGGATCTTTTGGATTGTTTCTCTCCTGAGCGCGGAGTTCGGCAAGGGGATGCAATTTCGCCTTATCTTTTTGTTCTGTGTATTGAAAGATTGGGTCATTTGATTAATGGGGCAGTGGAGTGAAAGGAATCGAAACCCATACAGCTTTCCCGTTATGGTCCTTCTATCTCCCACCTTTTCTTTGCAGATGATATGGTTTTGTTTGCGGAAGCATCTACAGAGCAGATAAAGGTTATTATGAAGTGCCTGGATTTATTTTGTGCGTGCTCGGGCCAAAGAGTTAACTACCAGAAATCTCATATTTTTGTATCTCACAATGTGGAGCTTGCGGTGGCTCAAGACATATCTATTATCTCTGGTATTCCCCTTACGGACAACTTGGGTCGGTATCTTGGTGCTCCCTCCATTCATGGGAGGGTCCGACCTGCTGACTTTCAGTACATCATTGAGAGAGTGACTACTCGATTGGAGGGGTGGAAGACAAAATTCTTGTCCTTTGCGGGTATATTGGTTCTAGTTAAATCGGTGCTTAACTCTATTCCCATGTACATCATGCAGACTATGGTGTTACCAATAGGGGTGTGTAATACCATTGATAAATTAGTTCGACGTTTTCTATGGGGATGGTCTAATGAGAAGCAGGGCGTCAACCTCATTTAGTGGGAAATCATCATCAAACCTATGAAGGACGGTGGTCTTGGCATTAAGAGTATGGCTTATATGAACTTGGCTTTTTTGGCCAAATTGGGATGGAAACTAATTACAGATAAGAATAGCTTTTGGGCCAGAGTTGTTTCCATGAAGTATCTGCATCGGGAAGCTACTATTGATAGGTTGCAGCCTAAGAATGGGGCTTCCAATGCGTGGCGGGGCATTGTTAAAGCCTCGCCTATTTTACGTAGCGGAGTGAGGGCTCTAGTTCGTAATGGTAAGGACACACTTTTTTGGCTTGATACATGGGTAGGTGAGGTGACCTTAATCAATATGAAAATGCGGGATTTGAGTTTGGTGGAGATGTATAGGCCTGTCTCAAGCTATTGGGTGAAGGGCTCAGGGTGGGACTGGAATGCTCTATCAGGTTTACTCCCTTTTGAGGTTGAAAATAAACTTGCTGCTGTGCTCTTATGGGATGAGGAGGAGGTTGCAGATGGCATATGTTGGGGAGCTTCTAAGAGTGGCATATTAACGGTGACCTCTGCTTATACTATTTCTACTGGCACTCTTATGGGAGATCCTAATTCCCTTTGGAGGATGATTTGGAAGCTTAAAGCTCCCCAAAGATGCAAGACTTTTTTGTGGATGGTTGCGCATCGAAAGATCATGTGCAATGCTGAGCGGATGAAAAGGGGTTTTACCATGGCATCTGACTGTATTGAATGTGTGGGATGTATCGAGAATGTTGATCATATTTTTAAAAATTGCTCTAGAGCCGTGCAATTATGGAAGCGTCTATTGCAGCCAGTTGAGTATAATCTTCAGAGCAATTTGGATTTCCAAAGCTGGCTTGCTCATAATCTTGCTGGCGTTAATGATTGTAATGTTGACTATGACTGGGCTTCCTACTTTACAGTTGCCGTGTGGGCTCTTTGGAAATGGAGGAATGACTTAGTATTTCGTAATCTTCGTTTTCACTTCGAGTATAGCATGGCTTGGCTTAAAGGGAAAGTGACTGAAATCATTCATGCTTTTCGAGCCAAAGTGGCGGTCCATGATGATGGACTGATAGAGAGGGTGAAGATGGTAGGCTGGTGTGCTCCCAACCATGGTTGGACTAAGCTTAATACTGATGGATGTCTTAAGAATGCTTCATCGCGAGCAGGGGGTGGCGGTCTTCTCCGTGACTATCGTGGTATGTGGTTGAGGGGGTTTGTGGCTAATATTGATTCTTGTACTGTAACCGAAGCTGAATTATGGGCTGTTGTTCATGACTTACGTCTTGCTTGGGAGGAGGGCCATCGTTCTATA